>CAUYQG010068328.1:0-35818 GCA_963574415.1 Tarsius wallacei
TCTGGGTGGCCAGAATGACTTGGAAAGCGGTGTTAGCAGGGGTTTGGGATCAGGTTTTCACCAAAGCTGAGGTATTATATCCAATGTGGTGAGCTGTACTGTTGACCTCCGACCAAGAGGTGGCGCTTGTGGGAGAAAGCCAGCTGCCATGGTAGCTGTAGATTTTCGCCTTGGCAAGTCTTTCTCCAAGGAAGTGCTTAGATAGCTTTCGCCTAGGGCAAGGCTCTGGGGATTTCCTACATTCTCTATCTATTTTGAGCCTTCCAGGGAAGTGCAAGGGAAAGGAACTGAGGCCCCCACAAAAGCGCACTCTTGGCTACCCTGGTGGGGATTAGGAGGGAGACCCTATTGTGCATGGCAGGCATAGAAGGGTTTACTCAGGGAGTGAAGTTGCTATGGCAATGAGTTTCATCCATCTCCATCTTGGCCTCAGACAATCTGCAGTTTGAATATCAAAGTGAAGCTTGCTTCAGGGGCTCAGGTGTTCTCAGGTAACCCACCCAGCCAAGAACTGTTCACAAGCAGTTAGCCTGGGGTTATCACCTTCCAGGCTGGCTGGAAAGCAGCTGGGACACCCCACAAGGGTTGAGTTCCTCGGAAATGGTGGCTGGTACTGCACAAGACTTTCTTTTTCCTGCACCATTCCATGGCAGAGTATGGCTGTGGGTAAGGCAGTTTCCCATGAGAGACTAAAGTCCCGCAAGTCTCAGGAGGCCCTGAAAATTTGTGGCAGGAGCACAGAACTCCTGAATTCTCCTCACCTTCCCCACTATGTCGAGAGGCTGTGGTGGACTGTAGTGGTGCAGCCAAGAGTCTGGCTGGTTCCAGCCCAGGTCAATTAATTTTTTTCTTCTTTACTCAAACTGCTATGAGGACCTCTGACGCCCTTAACTGGCTTTTGAAAAATTTCCACCTTAGGAGATTTTATTATACAAAAGTATTTTTAAATGTTGTTATTATTTATTTCTAAATAGCCTTGGAAATAAAGAGTAAAGATAACAAGAGTTTACAGAGTATCAGGGAAAAAGAGAAAGAAATAGAAAATCTAAATGTTTACCAAGCACCTTCCATGCCAGGTATCATGTATGTGATCTGGTTCTGTCCTTATGTGTGTGGAACATGTGAGGTATGTATTATGATCTCCTTTTTATAGATTAGTCACTAATTAGGATAACAGCCAAAATGGAAGGCATGGTTGGACAGGTTGAGAGCTGAACTGTCAAACCTGATGCCCTGGCTAATTGGTGTGTTGTTGTTGATGAATCTTACTTGGCTGGTGGGTCTTGCTAAGCTATGCATTGACTTTGGCTCAGGAGAAATGCCTTTGGTGAAAAGAAATTTATCTGAAATAAACATCACAATATTATGTTTTAAATCTCATGTATAAAATTCAAATATAGAGTACACATATAATTTTCCCCTTTTTTTAAGGTCTCTTTGATTTTAAAACTGCTGTAACAATCACAGTCAATTTTAACGTGTTGATGATAACAATACCGTCCTGAATTTTTATACAGACTTTTTCTTCCAAAGACCTTGAAGTGCTAAAAATGTTGTCATCCATATAGGCAAACCTCAGGAATATCTAATTTAGCAAATGTCAGTGATAAATTCTTCTGGTGCCATTCTCCATGTCTTTGAATATATTAGAATGCCCTGGAAATAAGAATGTTTATTCTACAGCCATTGACTGCTGGTAATACAGTTAGTTGGTATAATTCCACTTGTATTTACTGTTTATCTTTTAAATAACTGTTGGGATAAAAAAAAATCCTTCATATTTGCTTTCTAGTTCTAAAGTGGTAGGCATTACCTACTTTCTAGTGCTTTCTCCAAGTGATCTAAGGAACCACCCTGTCTTCACCTAACTTAATTCTTAGTGCTGCTGATCAACCTTTTACAAACAAAACTGGACTTAGAATAAAAATTGGAATGTTAAAGGCCAGAAAAACACATAGGCAGTTCTTGTGTAAACAGAAAGCAGTGGAAGCTGTGAGGTCATTTACATGAGTGAAGGAAGCCTGGAGTAGACAATGGGAATACTTTCTGGGCTCTGCCTGGGCCACTCACTCATTCACTCCACAGGCTGGCCAAAACTCCTGGGAGGAGACCAGGAGAGAGTGTCCCACGTTTTGTGTAAATTATGGAGTCATTCTATTTCACTGAAAGATTGTGAGCATTTCCATCTTTGCTCTTTATTTCCACTTTCAATGACTCAATCAGCTAAAACTAACACTTTGTGCACAATAGCCGCATTATGTTTAAGAGTCAGTTAAGTCCCAGGCAGTGTCATTAGATGGAATGGTGCAGCCGGCAGGATTCAAGGGAGCACAGGGGCGAGCTCCAGGCATCCTGGGCCCCTCAGGATGTGCTCAGGGCCTGGCTCGAATAGGCCTGTCTGGGTGCCCTTTCCTGCCTCATCGCTGTTGTCTGGGTCCTAGCTTTTTCCCACACCCCTCATGTATTTCTCCCTGCTGTGTCCTCCTCACAGATCTAAAGCTTCCTTATTCTTCAAGTAACAACTTCCCTCACTTCATTTACAAAACCATTACCTATTCCCTGCTTTTTGTCAGTCCCTAATGATGACAAGAACCCTAATAATAGTTTGGAAATAGCAACCTGTCTCTGTGTCTGAGAGTAGATCTGGTAAGCCTCAGCCCAGGTGGAATATGTCTGCATTACATTTGAAGATGGGGCTTAAATGCAAAGATATGTGGGAACATGAAGAAGTTGGGAGATGGTGAGTGATCAGCAGGAACTCAGTCTAACTCTACCTGGGTAGGGGCTGGGTACAGACCTCTGAGGCTACAGCAAATATACCCAGTGTGGACGTTGGTTAGAACACCCACCTGGGCTCAGTGACATCCCCACGCCCACACTGATCCTCTAGTCAGTCCTATGGTCATAATTAGGGAAGACTTGCCTGCCATGTGTAGAGACCCCTGGTCCATGGTGGCTTTTCCAGGCAGAGCTTGGATCCATCATAAGTGTCATGACTAAAAGGCATGGGAGGACAGGGATTTTTGTCCTGTACTATTCCAGAGAATTAGGATACCTGTTTAAATTAGTATTCAAATGGAGGCAAATCGGATGAGTGGTCACCTGACCCAGAGGCCCCCTGGTGTGTTGAAGGCCCACAGTATTCAAGCCTCTGTCTGACTTTGGCCAGACCCATCATTGTCCTGACACTGTAGGTTTACATTGTCACCTGGTAGAGAGGGGGAAATGGAGGGAAAGGGACTTCTCAGAAGGGCCCTAGGGTGGTTGATGAATGCAGTGACAACCATGAACTCACATGTCCTGCCAGGTCTCCTTCCAAGTGCCCTGTTCCCTGGAAGTGTGATGTGCCCTCAGGTGTCACCTGTTCTGGGTGCTCAGGCCGGTGTCTGGCACCCTCAAAGTCGCTCACCCTGGAAAAGGGCTGCAGGTTACTTATGAATGTGTAAACTCATAAATGCAACAGAGGGTCCCCTCTGCTGCTGGCTGGCTCACCAAATTGTTCTCTTATCCAAAAACACGCGCCTTTTCTCCCCCAGAGGACCCCCTACCTCCCCAGGTTGTCACAGTTTCCCTGAAATTCCAACAACGCCTGGAGCATTCACGTCACTGGACTCATTTTCCAAATGAACAAATTGTGTTTTCTTCTTCGTTGAACCTGATATTTGAGCCAATCTGTGCAGCAATTTCCTCCCCTTTGTTTTGCTGACCCTCAGCGCTCTCTCAGCCCCACCGTAATTACGGGCCTCTCCTGCCCCTGGGAGTGTGGTGCCTGCTTGCAACTGCAGTGAGTTTGCTGCACATGAAAAGAAATAGGCCTGATTCTGGGCTTTTTCTCCCTTCCAGATGTTGGTTCTTTACACAGTCTACTTTCCAGGGTTACATTAGAGAGAATTTCTTGGAGTCATGTGGGAAACTGGCCTGTGAGACGTTTGATGCTCACGTGTGTCTTCTGCTCCTTCCTCCGAAGAGAACAGGGCCCTCCCCAGAGGCTGGCTTGTGCAGGACCTGCTCATCTCTGGTGTCACATTCCTTATCTTTACTCTCCAGGCCTTTCCAATATTGTGTCTCTGTCCTTGGGCTATGAAAGGAACAAAAGGAATTGTTGTCTTAAAGAGCAGGTCTCTTCCAGGGAGAAAGGAGAGGGTGTGGCTGAGTCTGAAGGGGCCAGATTGGTAGACATTCTCCCAAGCCATTCATCCCATCTTCTGCTGTGTCCCCAGCAAACATATGATTAGCAGCTGTTCTATTTTTCTACTCAATCGTCTGGCTGTCTGCCCATCCCTCATTCCTCCAAGCCCACACACTTATTAAGCACTTGGACTAGTAGTAGTTGTAGCATTCCTCCCAAAACTCATACATTAGAGTCCTAACTAACCCACAGCACTTCAGAATGTGACTGTAGTTGGAGATAGGGCCTTTACAGAGGTGACTAATGTAAAATGAGGTTGTATGGGTGGCCCTAATCCAATAAGATTGAAATTCTTATAAGAATAAGAGATTAAGACAGAAATATATACACAGACTGGATTGCGTGAAGACACAGCAGAAAGATGGCCATGTACAAACTAAGAAGAGACTTCAGAGTGAGATAAAACCTACTGATACCTTGATCTTGGACTTCCAGCCTCCAGAACTGAGAGAAAATGAACTTATGTTGTTTTGGTCACTCAGTCGCTGGTATTTTGTTATAGCAGCCCTAGCAAACTAATACAGTGGTCTCGTTCAGCCTCTGGAGACCCAGCCATGAGTTAAGACTTCTAGAGTTTCTCAGAGTGGAGTATCTGAGCCTAAAGAAGCAGGAAGACTTAGGTAGACAGGCAACTCCCTGGGTTGCTCTTCCTTCCCATTATCCATCAAACAAAACATACCAGAAGGGAGGGTCTTACAGGAGCAGAGTGGAGGCCTCAGGACAGACCCAGCAGGGCAGCGTGGCCAGTGATATGGGCTGTAGAAACACTGTCCTGGTGACTTAGGTGGCTCAGAGTAGAGGGATAGAAGAGCACACATGAAGCTATTCCCAGGGACTCCCAGAAGTAATCTAGTGACGTGCTCAGGGGAATAAGGTAATGAGGCAAAATCATAATTGTGTAACCCTAGTTTATACTCACAGGCTTGAGAAGCTGGGGCTCATTGGCGAGATGAACACTGGTCCATGTTTGGACATAAATCAGCAAGTGTTTATTATGTAAAGAGTCTCACGCTTTGAATGGGCAGATTCTGCTGTGGGATGTGGAGGAAGAAACCCTGTCCTTTCCTTAGCTCTAAAAGGCCTCGTCCTGCCCTTGGAGCACTCCCAGTCAGAGGAGGGGAGATTCCTTATGAGAGGATGTGGGGGTAGATTCTGGACAATGTGGGATTGTCCGAGTGAGCGGCTCAGGCCATGGCCGCTGCTCTGGGATGTCAGAGCCAAGGAAGATCAATGTGGACTAGAGCAGTTCATTTAAGTAGCAATTAGTTATAATTAATCAATTATGTAATTGAGTAGCACTTAATTATTTACTGCCTTGTTCAGTTTTCCAACTGCTCACATGTGTCAGCTTTGTTTCCCCAACCTGAGCGGAAGCTTCCCGAGAACAGGGATGGGCTCATTTAATGGTGTCAGATTCTCATATCCAAGGGCAGTGCTTGGAGGAAACAGAAACCGTGGGACAGCATCTTTAAGGTCAAAATGGCACAACTCTGCCAAGAAATGGCTGTCAAGTGAGTCAGCCTTCAGAATAAGTACAGAACAGTGAGGAACCAATGCTGCTTAGAGGAATGTGAGGTTTTTCACCTGAAATGGGTAGGAGGAATGACTTGAGAACAGGATCCTTTGGGAATGAATGCTGACAAATCTCACTCAAGACTTCTGCACACAATGTCTGCAGGATGTGTCCCAGGAGCTACCCTGTGATGGGGTATGGGCCTCACTGATGCTTTGTAAAGGGTTCTAGGTGGAACCACTGAGCTGAGCCCTGGCAGATCTTGGTGCTTAGAGACTAAAAAAACAAAGACTGGAGAAAGTCATGTGAACTTAGAAGACTTGCGCTAATTTGACCTCAAGGAACTGTTGGTGGTCTAATGGTGTTTTTTTGGGCTAAGAGCTGCCTCGTTGAGGCTAGTTAGGAAATCAAGACTAGTGCAATGAATGACTTCCTGAAGGTAAGTGTAGGGTGACCCAGGATTTCAGGCTTGTGGAAAGAGGCTCAGCATTGCTAAGCTCAAGCCATATGGCGGCCAAATGATTATGAAGCTCCTTAGAGGACAGACTCCCACAGTTAATGTTTAATGGGATCCTGAGCATTGTGGGGAAATCCAAACAGTGCAACCTCCTAAATTCCAGGTTTCCCAGAGTGACTCAGGTCTGGCTCATTTGCAGAGAACGATGGTGCCTCCTCTCTCTCTATGAGGTCAGTGGTGTTATTACCGGTATTCACAAATGGGGCAGAACACCCCAAGACTTGCAGACTGATTGCTTTCATTAACTTTAATTGGATTCCTTCGCACTTGGAAAGAGAAGTGTAACCAGGGTTTAATTGGAAGAGCATCTCAGACCCAGGGTGACACAGGATTGTAAACATTAAAAGTGCTACAGCTGCGTTGGTGGAAAATGTCAAAGTCACTTATATTGTTTGTAAGAATAGCTCACAGACTTGAGGATGTTTGGAAGTTCTGGGCATGTCAAATTTGGGAATTATTTTTGTGGCTGTTTAGAAAAAATGCAATGTGAAATCAGATGTTTGCAAGTGAAATTACAGAAAAGATCAAACACATTCCAACTTCACCATGTGCTGAAAGAAACCTACACAAGCCCAGAGGCCCTCCACCATGTCCATTCTTTAAGCTAGCCCAGGGCAGCGTGTGAGGACTTACAAATGGAGTCTGCCGTGCTAACCTCTATCTCTACTGTTGTTTTACCATCATTGTGCTTTTTGCCCAGAATGCTCTTCTCTCATTTTTCTGCATGGCAAACTCCCATTCAACCTTTCAGCCCTGGCTTTGATGTCAACGATCTGAAGCCCTGGCCAATGGTTCTGGAAGAGTTAATTCCCTATGCCCTATGCTCCCACAGAACTTTGTTCATACAGTGAACACTCAAGCAACCCAGGTAATAAGGAGCAGGGAAGGTAGCAGGAAGAGGTCACAGATTCAGGATTCCAAACAACAGGGAAACACAATTATTTGAGGGGGGAATGGATGAGACTTTAAGGAGTTAAACTGGAACCCTGCTGTTCTATATGCATTTGTTGAACACGTGAATAAGTAGATTGATAACCCTAGAACGTGCTCACTTCTCAGTCAGGACTTCATCATTTCACATTGACTGTGGCCTTGTGGAGGTAGGGGCTGGCTCTTAGCCTGTCCTGAGAGTGCCTGAAAAATCCCAAAGAATAGACTACTGCCTGATTCGCTGCCTTAGCCTTTTGTTCCTTTCTTGCCTGCATGATGCCTGAACCCCATGTCTGGCACTGAGAGAGCCCAGGCTGTGTTTGCTTGTCACACCCTGTCTGCCAGCCTGTATGCTTTCCTGAACTTTCCTCTTTCAGAATCGCCTAGGTTCCTACTTCACTCTGAGGTAGCAACAGCTAACTCCTGCTGGGGGGCACAGTCTTACATTTCAGGCAGAAGTGCTATTAGTGGAATTGCCAAGCCCCGTGAGGAGGTTACTGGGGCCACTAAATCATTTCATGAATTATCCAGTCACTGCTTCCAGGTACAGGAGGTTCTGATCTTCCTACACACCCTGGATTCGATTTTCGAAGAAATGTCTCAAGCACGTTTTCCCACTTAGCCCTCCAGGAACCCACTCTCCCCTCCTTGCACTCCAGTGGGCTGCTCCACTGACCCGCGGCTGGCTAGTTGGCCGGAAGAGGGCTCGACACTCACCTCCCCTAGTTGGGATGAGCTCTTCTTCCGGAGGCCAGCGCTTCTTAGGTATAAAGTGCACACACAGGTCACCGGTGAGGACCTGCTTTCCCCTAAAGATTGGTCTTTGATTTTAAAAATAGTCTTTTCTAATTCACGCGAAGAAATAAGACCTCTCAGAAATTTTAAGAAAAGAATTTAACTGTTTGATCAGGACTCAGACTGGTGGCACAGATAACAGATCCAAGATGAGAAGAGAGGTCTTGCTCTCTGGGCCGAGGGGAGAGCTGGCGTTGGCTGTCCAGCCAGGACCGTGGGCACAGATGCCCGGCTTTCTCTGGGCCATTTTGAACTTGCAGACAAGGCACACTGGCAAATGCCAAAGGTGAGCATGGGGGCATGTATCTACAACGCACATGAAATATGGCCTGTCCCAACTGATACATGCTACAACATAAAATACACACAGCAGACTCAAAGACTTAGAAAAAAAGAATAAAATGTGAAATATCTCATTAATAATTTTTACACTGTTTACATGCTGAAATGACCATATTTTTAACATATTGGGTTAAACAAAATTTACGATTATGATGAATTTCACTTGTTTCATTTTACTTTTTCAAGGGCGGTTACTAGAAAATTTAAAATGATATGTGGCTTATATTCTTTTCTATAGGATAGCACTGGTCTAAGTCCTTTGATGGACATAGAGGGTGGAAGAGATGAAAGCCTGGATGATGAAGGGGTTGACCTGGAGTTGGCATAAAATCTTAGCAACCTGATGGGGCCAGAGACCTGGAAGGATGCACCATGTATCTTCCTAAGATAAATATATTTTAGTAACTTGTCCTAAGATTAACTGAGGTAAAGTTTCTCTTGGAATATCAGTCCTCTTTCCAGATGCCTACATGGTTGAACTTAAGATCTTTGCAGAAGACCCATGGCAAAGACAGTTTAAATAGGAAAGTTTTGAGAATTCCCCTTAAAACATACCTTAGTGGCAACTACCTGTGTCTTCCACCTATAAGGCAGGGAGGAGGTTGCATTGATCATTTCTGTGTAGTGGAAGAGAGGGGCTGGTATAAATATGAAGCACACATTTCTAGACAGGATTAGACCTTCTTCAGACCCCGTTTTGGGAGAGGGCTAAGTGAGTTGATCTGCCTACTTGGGGCTCAGTGTCTTGACTGTTTCTGTCCCCTGGGTTTCCCTCATTGAGACACACAGCCATGAAACTTCCCCAACTTAGGCTGGGCGTGGTGGCTCAAGTCTGTTATCCCAGCACTTTGGGAGGCAGAGGCGAGAGGATTGCCTGAGCTCAGGGGTTCAAGACCAGCCTGGAAAACTTGGTGAGACCTCGTCTTTACAATAAATAAAAAAATAAGCCGGACATGGTTGCATGTACCTGTAGTTCCCGTTACTTGGAAGGCTCAGGCGGAAGGATTGCCTGAGCCCTGCAGGTCAAGGCTACGGTGGCCGTGAGCATGTCACTGCACTCCAGCCTGGGTGAAAGAGTGAGACTCAAACAAAACAAAACAAAACTTTCCAACTTGTTTTTTAATACACATGGGGTATAATGGCCACAGAATGATTAATTAATGATGTATGTGCTATAAAATAAGAACTGGGTAAAGTTTACTGGTCAGTTAACCTAAGCATGGGGGCATATAGGGAACTATATTCACTGTATATTTTAGGGTCTGATTTAATTTCCAGTTCTTTTTTGGAGTGGAATCGATGCATCTTTTAGAAACATCTGACCCAGGGAGAGTGCTCCCTCAGGGTTTCCAGTTCATTCTTCGCCTTTTGCAGCTATGGTTTTATTTCTATATCACGAACACATGTTCTTCTGTGTTTCATTCTGCTCCATGTTCTGTTCCAGTCTGTGCCAGAACAGTCATTTTGAGACTCCTTGGTCTCACCAAATGTGGTTTCTAAGGGTCATATTTATGCTGTGCCATCATCAGCTTCATGTGGCTAGCTCTAAGGTATGGGTTCCTATTTAGATGAAATGAAAGGAGTTTCTTTTTCTACAGCAAGTGGTCAGCAGAGTGTCTACCACAGCTGTCTGAAGCAGAATTTAAAAATGGCTTGTGTCCCCTCTATTTTGTAGGTCCTCTTGTTTTGCTATGGCAGATCCAGGAGTTCTGCAGTTGGCCTTGGACTCTGGTGGAAGATTAATTACCACATTGAGCAGGTATGAAAACACTCTCCTGCACTACACAGGAATCTTTGACACATTTACCCTTCCTGCCTTATGGGTGCATGAGACAGGGAGTTGCCATGTGGTTTGAGGGGAATTCTAAATACTTTCCTATTTAAACTAGCTTTGCCATGGATCTTCTGCAAATATCCCAAGTCCAACCATACTAGGAGGATCCTCCAAAAAAACTGGAATTTATTTATTAAAAAATTGTGGCTTTATTCTTACATGCTTAAACAGCAGTCACCTTCAAAATACTCTTCATTTGATGCAATACAACTATCGAGATGCTTTTTCTACTGCTCAAGACAGTTTTTGAACTCATCAGTTTTGTTGCCTTTTAGTGCTTCTACCTTTTTTTGTTTCACCTCTTCCACACTGGCAAAATGTTTCCCTTTTAGGACTTTTCTCATTCAGGGAAACAAAAAAAATCATCGGGGCAAGACTGGGTAAATAGGGAGGGTGGGGCACAGGGGTCATGCCATTTTTGGTCAAAACTGCTTAACAGACAGCGTGATGTGGGCAGGTTGTGTAAATCATCCATCATGAAATGGGCAAATATGTTGAAAGAACCTCCAGAAAAGAAAAACTTTCACTGAAGTCGAACGCAGCCTCTCAAAACAACGCTAGCTGATACACTGATGCCGGTGGGTTCCTAGAATACATACCTAGCAGAGGAAGTGTGTACTACAAAAGGTCCACTCCTGAAAAAATAATTCCGTGGCTTTTTTTTTTGGTCCCTTCATATAGGCATTGTTTTTCAGTAAAATTGTTCTTGACAGAGGTCTCAGCTGGAGACCTCATGAACACCCACATGTGACTAAGTTTATTGTATACTTTTCTCCTGCTAAGGCAATCTTAGAAGACTAAAGATTAAAGGACTGCTTGATATTATATAATAAAAAATTAAAAATAACAGTAAACCATAAAACAAGTATAAGAAATTCCAACAAAATTTTCATTTCCACCATGATGATTACTTGGATAATTTTTAAAGTATTTCAAATAACAAATTCTTTCAAACACATCTTTTGGGGCTTCTGTTTAGCCATTGCCTGGATTATGGCTTTGATGGGCTGATGAGTATCCCATCAGTGCTGTGAGGCATGCGTAGATGGCGGGCAGCTGAGGGAGAAAATTACCCAGAGGAGGCACTGAGGACCTCACTGGTGGTCCCTGATGTGAGGTCACTGGCCTCTGCATTTCAGAACTCCTGAGGTGTACTACAGTCATTTGGTTAGAGGAAGGATGTCTCTTGGTCTGGTTTTTCTCCTTCTATGCTGCTTTTAATGATTCACATTGAATACCTATTATGGACACAGTGCTCACAGCGAGAGCAGAGCCTCTGTCTACCCTGACCAACACCCTTATTTTAGAGCAATGTAAAAATTCAGTCTTTAGAGAGTTGGCAACACAGGGTCTGCTCTGGATCTCAGGGGTCCTGCTTGGTCTCTCCTAGGTTCAGAAAAATTATATATCCCAAGGTGCCTTTTGTGCAGTGGCATACGGTGGGGCTCAGTACATTTCTTCTGATTGAATGAATGAGTAATGAAATGATTTTAACCATGATTGTTTCAAACCAGACAGCATCCCTCTCAATCACACACTGGGACAACCAAGCCTTTTAATATGAGACTGAATTTCTTGAAATGATAGTAGATGTCAAATATTTATTTATTTATTAGAGTTTTAGAGCAGCATCCTTCATCCTAAAACCTCAGGGTGCATTTGAATAAAATTACAAATAATTAAAATCTTTTAAGAAACCATAAAAACCTTAGAAACAAAAATGATATTTTATGGTTAATAAAACTAGAATATAGACATGATTATAATGCTATATAATCATGTATGTAATTATTACATAAATAATATATAATCATCCTAATAAACCATGTAATTTCAGCCACTCCTTCCCCTGAAGCTTCTCTATTTATAGGCCTGATGTGGTTGGCGGGGGTGGGGGGGAAGGGAAGATGCATTTGGGGGGGGCTTGAGGATTAAGCACAGTATGTAACTTGGAAAGGCTTGTGTAGTTTACTAATTTAAGAGAATTTGCATCTGAACTGAATGAGGTAAACAGCTTCAGGCTCAGAGGTGCCCTTAAGGGAGATACTTGGACCCTGTGAGCTGTTCTTCTGGATCCCCAGCCTACCTACCTTGCATCCTACTTGCACCCTTATGCTTACTGTCTCCCATCCTGGTCTGTCCACCCAGACAGAAGAAAGGAGCTCCTTCCTCTTCTTTGCCTTTTCACATCCAACACACCTCCCTGGAGACCCATGGCTCTCTTCCTCATACCCACTATGCCGAGTCATGCCAACCCCTGCAGGGCACATCGGCACGCTTTCTGGTGACCTCAGATCATTTGCTGATTGTCTATGGATGTTGCTCTTGCTCACATATAGCTTGAACTCTTCCAGAGGCAGGGAGAGGAGATGGCCTTCTTCTCTGTATCTCACCTGCCTCCCTGTTCACCTCTGACTGATGGGTTAAACACATGGTGGGAGTGGAAGTCATCTGGGGATAGAGACACACCTACTTCAGACATGCTGTTGTGTGTTGGAAGCCCCAGTAGGGCTGGTTCAACATTGATTTCTCCACTCACCTTCTCTCCCCTGACCAGGATTTCTGATTTAGGGCTTGATAATTTGCATTATTTATGAGTTTCTAGGTCAGGCTGGTGAGGGGACCACACATTCAGAACCATGGGTTTAAAGAAAAATCACAAGAGCAAGTCACGGTTTCAAGACTGTGATGGCTCCCAACATGAAAATAACCATTATCTCCTGTAGTTGTATAGTGCTTTATTTTGTAAAAAAATGCTTGTCTAATGCTGTTTACAAAATTCTTGTCTAATTATGGGGAAGCTGAATGACTGGCCCAGGCCCCTGGCTGATAAGCAGGAGAGTTGGGGTTCAAGCCCAGGCTCCTTTCCAGCACACCCCAGTGCCTCCTAGCACCACCACTTCTTCCTCTCTGGATGGAACATGTTCTGCGGTTTGAGTTTTCAGGGAGCTCTTCATCCAGTGGTGCAAGCAATGGAACAAAATGTTCAATAGCTTCCAGGAGGGATGATTGCTCCACGGCCCTGCAGAATCCATCATCATAGGCTCTTTTCTTTGATCGATAAAGCACACTCTTCTCCCACTGGAAAGGAAACCAGGAAATAATTTGCAAGATGAAGCACTCTTAAGTTTGGTTCCATCTCCAGGGCTGTTAGTAGCAGCTTCAGTGCCAGGAGACACGGGCACAGTGAGTTTTGCGATGGCTTGCTCACCTTCGTTTAGAGGAGCTATTCAGTGATGTCCCTCTGACCCTGGGATCTGGAAGTCCCAGGGCAACTGCTTGAATCACTCACAGGAATTAAGCAGCTGAAGGTTTGTCCTCTAAATCTGGACAGCCTGCACCCAGGTCCAGGAAATGGAAATTACCCCAATCTCCAAGGCCTTTCGTCATGATGGTACCTGGGAACAGACACATATCAACCTTGCTGTCCATTTCGATGTGAACATCATATTCTGTCTTCAAATAAAATCTCTTCTTTTTACCTTCTGTTCACTAGACTCTGTATCCATTTTTTTTTGTAGTGAGATAATCTGTTTATGATAGATTTCTCTGAATGATTTGAACAGAAACTCCATATTTGGCAGACTGCTGTCTGGGGACTCCTCCATTATAGCTCATGCTGCAGTATCCTCCCAGACTTTTTCATGGAACATTCTGAGGTGCTCATGAAGCCTCTAGGTCATGGTCAGTTGCTGAGTCTTCAGATCCTGGAGCAACACTCAGAAAGATGTGAAGAGCTGAGGCCTGGGTTTTATTCATGGTTCTCCTTGTCTCATTTGGAAAATACCAGTAGTGAGTGTCTCAGAGACATCTGTATTTTCAGCGACGATTCTCATGCCACAGGAAGAAAATCTAATCAGCAGCTTCTGTGGGAAGAAAGCTTGAGCTGAAAATAATTTGAAATGCACTATCCAGTCTGAGACCTTCGTTTTGGAGGGGATGGGTACAATTGTTTTCTAACTATTGATCCCATTGAGGGCTTAAAGGCAGCTTTAGTTGTCACTGTCCCACCTTGCCTTTCATGGTGCAATGGATGCTGAGCTATCCTGGCTTGGATGATGTCTTTTTTAGGGCTTGCTTATCCTTGGGGCTCTGCAGAGAGTCTTGCTTGGGATGCCAATGCCTCCAGCACCACCGTATACAGGATGGACAATTGATGACCTTGTAAGAGCTGTTGGTCTCCAGAGGGCGAGTCTAGGGTAATTCACAGCTTGGTAATTGGCCCAGATCCTGAGATCTTCATCCCTAGTAAATGCAGGCATCGGGGGGCAGTTACAGATCAATGCAGGGGCGCTGGATACACAGGCCCCAGAAAAAAAATACCAGAACTGGATTTGTGTTTAGCGTGCCTTGTATATCCTGGTCTGGTTATGAATAATTTAGCCTTCTCCAGGCTGAATAGACTATATTTAGCAAGCCTATTTTGCTTATAATACGTCCTATCTTTTTATGAAGAAGCGTAAAGCATAGGAGAGCTGCTCAGAATTAGGAGGAACTTTATTTTGTGGGAGCAGGAGTGCAGATGTGTCCTTGCCTGCAGTTCCACACTCCCCATATACCTGAATGGTCAAGAGCAGGAGTGCTCAGGGCACAGGCTGCTGAGAAAGACCTCAGCATTGTGTCTCCTCAACTGGGCATGGGGCAGGGCTATTCTGCCTGTGCTGTTGCTGCCTCCTTGCCGGGTCATTTATTTAAGGGAGGGGATGGTGGCAAGACTTGTGGGACACTAAGAAGTTTCACTTTTCTCTTGTCTTGTTACAGTCCCAGCAGGAAAAGGATGGTACACTTAAATTAGGTGTTTTGAGGGAACTTTAATAGACTTAGTGCAAAGATGGAGGTAGGATGAAGGGCACCTACAGGGGATACTGCAGAATCCCAAGGCAGGAACAGTAGGGCTCTTAAGTCTCCTAGGTCTGAGAAAGCACAGGTAGGGAGCAGGTCCCAGAACCTGGGATGAAAAGGCTGTGTGGACTGGCTGACTGATGGGAGCGCAGGCTTTGGTCAGGTGACTCCACAGGGAGGTATTCAAGAGGATGAAAACCCTGACTGCATTCTCCTCCCCTTTTTCCCACCTCCTGCAGGTGCTCCCTCATTCAACCCAGCAGAAAAACAGAAGTAAGGAGGTTGCTGATCTAACTCACATAGGTCAGCCTCCCAGGGAAAGAGGGTTGGAATGTGGATCTGAAGGTACGAATGGAAGATTCCAACATACCCTGTACACCCCCTGTAGAACCAGGCCAGCATCAGGGCCCGGCTTGGGCTACACAGTATCACCTCTAGAAGGCCCTAAACAATGTGCAAAGTTCCAACCTTGGGAAAGTGACACCCTTGCCCATTAGTACAAGGTCTGGAGTGGTCCATCGAATTGACTGGCCAACAGATGTCTCAGGGATGGAACACAAGGCAGGTACATCTTATGGGTAATTTGGAAGTCATAGTAGTGTGAGTGCTAACGGTGCAGGGTCAGGGTGGGTCAATGAGAAGCAGCCGTGCACTGAGGTCTTCTGTCTGTGTATCTGCTCTGGGTGCCTGAGTGGTGGGGGAAGTGGAAGGACGGTGGATATAGAAGATGAATTCACTGGCCTTATTTTGGGACCTGCCAGAAGCAGATACTCAGTTCCATCACTGAGTGCCGGGGGTCTTCCAGGGATTCATACCCAAGTCATCAGTTTTTTATAAGGCAGTGCATATTTTCCTGTAAATAGCAATGCTATGAAAGCTGATTAAGATTCTTGATGACTCCTCAAAAGTCTATTTAAATGCTGGGTGGTAAGTACGAGACTGTTTGTTAAATTATTTTCTGTTATTTTCAGCTACATTTGAGATATTTCACATACAAAAATAAAATAAATTAAAAATTCCGTTTAATATATAATATTCTGGGAGGAGGGTCAGTGGAGATGAGGGAGGAGAAGTTAAGGAAAAAGAATGCCTTTTCCTTATTTTCTGTGCAAAAGTTTGGAACAATGCAGATATGTCCTTGACTTCCTCCCACAATCCTTTCTGCGACCTCACTTAGCTCCCACTCACATGCTGTCCCCATCAACCAAGTGACCGCTCCATCCCCTTCCCGCGTCTTCTCCAAGTCAACCCTGTTAACATAGCACTTTCAAGGTCTCCCCTTTTAAAACTAGAGGGTGGCAAATCTTGGGAAGTGATCAGAAAGTGTTTCCATTATCAACTGATGCTCAATAAATGATCTTAAAACTTGGTGGCTTGAAATGACCTCCCTTTTATTTCCTCACCCTTCTATGGGTTAAGAAATTGGATCAGGCAAAGTGGAGACAGTTGACCCCTGTGTGTGCTCCAGGATGTCTGATTTTGACTAGGAAGGCTCAGTGGTCAGGGCTGGCTGGGGCAGCTCACTGGGTTATGTGTTTGGGACTCTGGTCCCGGTGGCCAGCTGGATTCTCTGGTTCTCCTTCATGTGGCCTTTCCAGGAGCCTAACTTAGGCTTTCTCACAACATGGTAGTCTCAGAGTAGCTCAGTATCCTACATGGTGTTTGACTTTCCTCAGAGTAAGTGGAAGCTACTGGTCTTTTTAAAGTCTAGCCCAGTAACTGCAGAATCACTCTGCCACATACTCTATTAGTCAAGGATAGGCCTAAGGCCAACTCAGATTGAAGGGGAAGGGAAAATGACATTACCTTCTGATGAAAGTGGTATGTGTGTAGCAGTGGGGGAAGGAATGGATGGTGGTCATTTTTGGAGACCTTCCCCCAGAGGAATCAGACTGAGTTAACTTTCTACTATGGTAAATGATCAGTAGCCTCATGTAGCATTAAAAGAATGGCTGCAAATTCTTTGACACTTCTGACAGAGAGGAGAGGTCCCCTCTTTTTGAATCTGGGTGGGTGGGTGGCTGTTTAACTAATAAAATATGGTGGAACTGAGTGGCTTCCAAGGCCAAGTCAAAGGAGCCATGCAGCTTCTCTCTTGTTCTCTTGGGATGCATACCCTGGGGGAAGCCAGGTGTCACATAAGAGTCTGACCACCAGAGGCCACCAAGCTGAAGTGACACACATGAGGGGTCCAGTCTGCACCCCAGCTGAGCTCCCAGCACTGCCTGCCACCAGCACTGACTGCCACCGTGAGTGAGCCCTCTTGAATGTCCAGTCCTGTGGAGCTTTTTATGATGCAACTCTGACATATTTCTAGACCCCAAGTGAGAACCACCCAGACAGGCCTCCCCAAATTCCTGACCCATAAGATGGTGAGTAAAATAAAATGGTTATTTTAAGCCATTAAGTTTTGAGGGGATTTATTATGTAGCAATATTACCAGAATGCTTCATAAACCTCCTGGAGGTATTTCTATTTGAGGAATTGAAATTCAGCAGCAAAGTAAAAATTCAGGTAATGGGGGAAGGATTTTTGAGATGCGTGTAGGTTGAAGGTTGTCAGATTAGCTTTGGCTGAAAGTCTGTCTTCCCTTAGTAGCCCCTGCTTTCCATAAACTCTTCCCTTCCCCCAATTATGAAAGTACAAGCCACTTTCCTTTCTGAACTCCAGCACCCTCATCTGAAAACAGGGAAATAATCCTTGAGTTTCTGTGATGCTTAGATGAGGTAACATTGAAGAAATTACCTTGCACATCGCCTGACATACAAGTGCTTGGCGATTTATTGAAGGTGAATTTGAGAGTATGCTCATTTAACACATATTTATTGAGCAACTAGTTTGTGAAATCTTGTGTTAGGTACCAGGACTCTGGGAGTTTGTAGGACCAGAGGTTGTCTATATTTCTTGATTATTTTATATCCAGTGGCTGTACACACAAGGCCTCCTCCAACTTGAGGTTGAGGACCAGGGCAGGTAGCCTTGGCCTGAGGGAGAGAGTTTCAGTCCTAAATTGTAGCTTCATCTGGTCTCCCAAGATGAGGTGTCCGAGAAGCACACGGCCTTGAAGGGTCCAGGAGTTCCATTCCAGAGAAAATTTAACCTAGTGATTAAGAGTATGGGAGTGTGGGGCAGAATGCTCCAGGTTTACCACTTATTAGTTAATTGATCTTGGGCAAGTTATTCAACCTCTTTGGCCACAACTTCCTCATGAGGGAAATAGTGATAATAATAGTAACTAATTTCACGTGGTTATTGTGAGTCTTTAAAGCCGAGTGCCAGGCATGCTCTAGTATTGACTCTAGACCAGCCCAGCTCCGATGTTAATGATGCTATTGTTATATTATCACTGTCATTACACTTGACCTTGAAGACTCAGCCTAGACATGCACAGGCAAGTTCTGGAGCCAGGCTGTTAAGGCCTTGGACGGGGGCACACCGGCATTTGTCCTACAGACAAAGAGGAGTTTTTAAAGCTGGAGAATGGCAGGATCAAGCTCCGTCTCCCTCCCTCTCTCTGCTCCCTGTGCCCTTGCTTTCTCATTTCCTGTTCTCTCCCCTCCTTTAAAACGATGACAGTATGTTCAAGTTGTGGAAATCAAAGGAATAGATTAGAAACAGGAGAATAAATGTGCTTAGCAGACCTGGGAAATCCCCAGGGGATGGGAATTGATTACCTAGAGTGTAACACACAAAACGATCATTTTTCTGCATGTGGTGAACAATGGGAATGAAGTGGAGGGTTTGAAGTACCGCCCATTCTCCCTAATCTGAGGAGTTTTCTCAGTGATGGAATGTCATCTTGGGGGTGAGCAGGTGTAGACTGGGCTACCTCCTGGTGGCCTCTTTCTGGAAAGGTTGGTGGCAGATAAAAGACAGAACATTTTCAGCCACCTTGTTTAACTTGGGGAGGAGACTCTGCTTGTCCTTGAAGGTGCTAGGATCTTGGGAAGTTTTGTGACTGAGCGAATTGATGCTTTATGTCAGAGGTCACCAAGGCCTATAAAATATACCCAGATTCTTTCCCTAGATGAGGGAGGACCTCTTTAAGTGAACTCTGTGTGGGCTCCACACAGTCCTGTTGTTATCTAGGGTAGTTTCCTGGTTCTGGACCTTAGCAGGATGCAGTAGGACCAAAAATTACTTCAAAGTTTGGAGAATCTTATGCCAACCCCAGTGCCTGTAATTCCAGTGCTTTGAGAGGCCAAGGAGGAAGGATTGCTTGAGGCCAGGAGTTTGAGACCAGCCTGGGCAACACAGTGAGACCCTGTCTCCATGAAAGATCTTTTAAAAAATTAGCTGAGAGTGGTGACACACACCTGTGGTCCTAGGAAACTAGGGAGGCTGAAGTAGGTGGATCCTTTGAACCCAGGAGTTTGAGGCTGCAGTGAGCTATGATTGTGCCACTGCACTCCGGCCTGGGTAAGACAGCGAGACTCTGTCTTAAAAAAAAAGGTGGGGCGGGGGAGAACTTGATTGCAGGATGGAGATAGGTATAGGCTGGAGGATGCACTGTAGGCCTAGAGCTTCAGAGTTTTGCTTTGTAACTAATGTTGGCTGGTGTCAAGATTGGCCACGAAACCTGAAAGTAAACATTTATGCTTAAGTTGTTTATTCATGTATCCCAAAGAGTAAGACTCTGATTTCCACCTGCTGCACATCTTTTCATCATGAAGTTTGAGATTTATTTGAGTAAAAAGCTTCTGGCCTACATGATGTCTTTGCATGTATTAGATAAAATAATTTTGGGGGGGCATACGTAGCCCATCAAACTCATGACTTAGGAGCAGGCATGGCCTATACTTTAGTCTTCAAATTAACTCTTGATCAGGGAGAGTTTGCGCAGTGCTCAACTTGTACAACCAGATGTGGCAGCCCCACACGAAGGGGAAAATTTGTAATTATGGGCTGAACCAGTGCTTCAGAGGAGTGCCTGGGCCTGGGGATCTGTATTCCTGGGTCCTTTAGTCCTTTAAACTAATCTCCCATTTTTCTCAAGCACTGGTTCTCAAGCTTGAGCATGTATCAGAGTCATCTGAAGAGACTGTTGAAATATAGACTGCTAGCTCTCAACTACAATGGTTTCCTGATTTAGTACATCTGAGGTGGAGTCCAAGAATTTGAATTACTAATATGATCCGAAGTGATGCTGGTGCTCTCGGGCTGGGGGCCACATTCTGAGAACCACTTCTCTGGAGCCTAATTCCCCAACCCAGAGTGTTCCATGCCCAGACACTAGCAACTTGGCTTGCTATCAAAACCGGAGATACTTTCTGATTTAGTGGTGCAAGTTGGTCAGCAAATACATGGCTTCACTGAACTTTCTGGAAGGAGTTCTGGCTGGCTCTTTTCTCAGCAGTTGCCCATGCTCTAAGGGTCCACTGATTAATTTGGTGATAGACAGCAGCATCTCACCCAGCATGGCCATCAGAATCAGAGTGAAATGGAGCCTATTCTTCTTTTCTAGACCCCGCACACCCTGCGTACATTCTCTCCTAGAGTATTGTTTCTTGGACTAAAACATCTCCAGCTTGATTTTAACCTAGAGATCTATTTTTTTTATAGTCTGCGGAAAATATGCTCTGCTATTTTGTATTACTCAAGTATAAAAAAGCAAAACAAAACAAGACCCCAAACTCGGTGTGCTAGGAAATCGTGTAGATGCAGTTTAGCACTTAGACCACTTAAACACACAAGCACACACACGTGACACAGGCCTCTGTGGAGACATCTCTGAGTTGGATTGAATGAATAATGGGCTGTCTGGGCCATTATTCTCAGCCAGGGAAGTTTGAACTTCCTGGAATTTGGTTGTCGGCATTGTAAGGTTCCCTCTCGGCCACCAAGGAGTGAAACTGGGACACTCATTTTTGGAGCTGTTGGAGTTTCAAGCTCCTCTGTGGTCTTGGCAGTGGCTTGGCACGCTTTCAGATGTGGATGGCTTTCCTACTGACCCTCGCAGGACCGGAGGACTTTTTTTTAAAAAGGTTGACCACCAAGTCACCACATCTCGTTAGTGGTAGCAGTTGCTTTATCTGTGAGAATAACTGTCTTTCTTAGCTTCTCAATTTGTCACCTGTGCAGTGATTTATTACTTTCCAAAGCTGCGGTAATTGTATAATGATGCAAAAATAATGACAAGCCATTCTGATAAACTCTATTACCTGTAGCGTCTTGTATTCAAACTGCATTTCAGCATGTGCTTTAGGATCACACAGTACGCCCCCATGGGTGACAGCTAGCTGGTGCTTGGGTGGCAGGCAAGGCAGCTTCTCGGGCCTGAGAAAGAAGAAGAAAAAGAAATGAGAGTCAAACTTTCTAAATGGAGACTAAGAAGAATCAGGCTGGGGTGAATTGATTCCAACTGGAGCCCATGTGTCACATGGGGGCACTTGCATTTTTTATTCCAAGAATGCTGTATTTACTTAAGTATTTTAAATTGGGAATACAGACTAGCTTTTTAAAACCCTTAATGAGATATGTGTTCAAAAGAATGTATATAAACGGTGTGCAAAGTCCCATTTTTATCTTCAACCTTCATCTTCAGAGTTTCTCCTTTTAATCAAATGGCGAAGCTTTCAGCATTCACATGGGCTCAGACCTTCCTTTACTTGAGCTCGGTAGTAAGGCACTGTACAATGTTCTAGTGCCGAGGAGATGAAGGACTCAAAAAGTTGTGTTACAGAGTTACTTTCAGATTTGCTTGTCATTCTGGAAAAATATATGAAGTTTAAAAGCCCTTTATGTGAAATTGAGAACTGAGAGACAAAATTGCAGTCAAGTACGTCTGAGGAAAAGTTCTCCTGGTAACCAACACATACCTGATTTGGGTCTGTGATTGAGGGGACAATTGTCCATTATTTTCCTGAGCCAAAGAGTAATGAGGTCCCCTACATAGCTGACTGTGGAGGCAAAGATGATGGATAGAGGCCCTGTGCTCTCCCTTCTCCTTCATGGTGACCTGCCCACGATGACAGGCTATGCTTGTTTCTTTACTGATGGTTTCTCTTGGAATTGTACCAGTGGGTTTTGGCCAGGCCTGTGTCCTGGATGTTGGGTCTTGATAGTGAGGACTAGAAGGGACTACACCAGAGGGCTGATATTGCTAGTGTAGACCAATGTCCACTTTTCTCATTGGCACTGGTTCATAGTTGGCCTGTATCTCCCAGCCTTTCTTGCAGATAGATGGGACCATGTGACTTGTTCTGGCCAATGGGATGTAGGCATTTCCAGGACTGGCCATACGTTCTCCCTAGCATGATCTTCCTTTTTCTCTCTTTCCACTACTTGCCAGGGGAGGATGCCAATGTAACAAGATAAAAAGATCCACAGAAGGAAGCAACCTTTGAAGGCTGAGTCACTGCTTGGAGGAGAGATTCTACCGGACTGTGATGTGAATGAGAAATGATTCTTTTTGGGGTCACAGCTTGGAGACTTCTGAATTAAGTTTAACATGGCATAATCTACTCTGTTCTGACTTCTTGGCTTTGAGAATCCATAGAAGAGGTTAATCTATACCCACATGCATGTCTTAGACTTCTGGAAGTTGGCCAAGCTCTTCTGGGTTGACCAGGCTTTATTTTCCTTCTCTAAGTCCTCAAAATTGGTAAATGTCTCAATGTGAAAGTCAAAATGATGATTCCAACTCTGGAGAGGCCCAGACCCACAGATGCTTCAAGGCAGACAGTAGCTTCAAGGCAAAGGCTAGAGCAGGGTTTCTCAGTCTTGGCACCATTGACACGTTGGGCCAGATCATTGTCTTCATGGAGCGCTGACCTGTGCATTATAGAATGCTTAGTGGCATCCCCCACTAGATGCCAGTAGTCTACCTCCTTCTTACCCAGTTGTGACAATCAAAAACGTCTCAAGACATTGATGAATGTCCCTTGGGGGTGGGGGGTAAAAATCTCGTGGAGAACCACTGGGTAGAGAAAGGCTTGAGACATCGGAAACACAGGTCTTCCTCTTCTCTGTGGCCAGAGGCATACTTTCCTACTTCTTTCTCCTACTTCATGTCATGTCTCGAAATGTTCCTTGACTCCTCATAAGATATGAAGACCAAAACTGGATTTCTGGCATTCCCATGAGTGGGAATGTACTGCTGCCATAAGCTTTCCTCCTTATTCCTTATCAATTATTTAGAGCTGTAGGCATATTACCCCAAAATGTAGTGGCTTAACACAGCTATAATTTATTATGTTCTTTTTTGTGGAGGTCAGGAATTCAGGAATGGTTTGTGGGTGGCTTTGGCTCAAGGTGTCTCATGTGGGCTCAGTCAGGATATTGGCAGAAACTAGTGTCATCTGAAAGCTTGCCTGGGACTTGAGGATTTGTTTCCAAGATGGCTCCCTGAGATGATGGCGGGCGGGAGGTCTCATCTCACCATGCAGGTTCTCCATAGGCTGTGTGCTTGCGCATCCTCACAACATGAACACTGAGCTAACTTCCTGAGAGTAACTGGTCCAAGAGAAAGTGAGAGAAAACAAGGAGGAAGTCTCAGCACCTTTTGTAACTTAGTCTCTGCAGTCACACACCATCACACATCATGTCTCCCTTATTGTACTTATTGAAGCAAGTTACTAAGTGTAGCTCATACTGTACCACAAGAATAGAGAAGTATCAAAGAATTTGTGGAAACATTTAAAAACTATTAAAACCCCCAGAACAAAGCCCTCTCTGCTTAGACACACAGAACTACTTACCAATCCCAGCCACATAGGGATCATTCTCAGATTTGCATTCCCCACCACTGCATCCCACAGTTCTTTCTGAGTAAGTCTTCCAGACTCTCTCCAATTCCCACTGGGCTGTGAATGCACCCAGTGGTCCCCTTTGAAGAAGCATCTGATAAGCTCATTCAGGGAAGTTACAGAATAAAAAAGATTTGGAGTCTGGTCCTTTTCATGGGTATGTACAACTTTGTGGGAACTCCTAAATATTGCTGAGCCCATGACCAAGAGGGCAGCCATGTTAATGATGGAATTTCAGATTCCATAACAGGTGTGTAGAAAAGATTCTCAAGAAAACCTTCTTGGTGCTGAGCACTTGAGTGACAACTGCCACCTCCCTCCTCCAATCTCTGTCCTGGCTGAGATTGGCTTTTCTTGAGCCCAGTAACCACCTCCTGGAAACTCTTGAGACCAGATCAGGTCATATAATTATACACAGAGCAGATTCTGGAGCCACGGTGCTTGGGTTTGCTCTAAAACTGCAGCAGAGTTTGGCTTGCTGACTACCGAAGCTTTGGGTTTCTTTTACATGAGGTAGAATAGCTCCTGGGAAGTGGCTGTCTAGCCAGGGCCAACATTTCTCAGCCCCTGCTTGCATCTAGGTGTGTCCATGTGACTGAGCTCTGGTCCTAGAATGTGGATGGAAGTAATGTGGTGTGGCCCGTAAACCCCTCCTATGTGACTCTCCATGGACTCCTTCCCTACCTGCTGGCTGGAGATAGATGCCCAGAACCACACGGGAGTCCACATGGTGAGGACAGTGCCTCCATCAGCGGGGTTCTGAATGTCCACTCCTCCACCAACACTGAGACTTTCCAAGAGTGAAATACAAGTGTTTATCACATCAAGCCTATAAGATTTCAATGTTTATTTCAGCAGTTGATATGACTTAACTGACATAATAACTTTTTTCACTATATAACGTTGTGAAAATTGCTTAACCTTTCTTGTCTCAGTTTCTTCATCGATAAAATCTATAAAATCATAAAAGTAGTAACCTCATAGGGTTGTAATTATGGATAAATGAGATAAATCCAATAAAACACTTAAAACAGTGTCTGGCCCATAGTACATGCTCAGTAAGGTTACTTTTCTTCTTCCTCTTCTTATTAATTAGCATAAAAAATTGCCATCTGCCTGAGCCCTGTTATGTGGGAAAGACTTTTTGCTTCAAAACAAGTTCCCCTTTTGATGTATAGAGACTTACTGGGATCCAGCTGGGGCCCAGCGGCAAGACAAAGCTGTTGTGTAATTCAGCTTAAGAGAAATCCAGGTGGGCAGGGGAGTTGGGGTTGCATAATTGTCCTCTGCAGTCCCAGATGCCCACAGGCTTGAGAGTTGATTCTGGCCTGTGCTTAGATGGCCTCACTGTGCAAATGTCTTCTGATGCCCAGGCCATGCCAGACTCAGGTGTTGGGTGGTTGGGTGGACCCCTGGCCTCAGTGAGGCAGGAGTGCAGCTCTGCCTGGTCAGTGCATGCGGAGGCAGTGCAGCAGCCTTTGCCTGGCTCCTTTTCCTTCCAGATGGAGCCATTGGGCTTGGGTCCTTGCTAAGCTCATTCCTAGAAGTAAGGGTAGCATCTCCAGCCTCCCCCTAAATAGCCCTCATTCCTGCTTAACTTGGCCTGTTTCCTGCTTGCAAGACTGTGGAACGGCCATTTTTGTTTAAGTGACTGAGCTGGGGGTGGAACTTGGTGCTGTGGGGGAGGAATCTACCGGACTTGGCAGCACGGTTCCCTTTTACTCACTACCACCTTCCCATGTGGATGTGTCAGGCACTCTGGTGGTATCTGTACTAGCATCTCTCAGTGTTATTGAGCTTGGGGAAACATTTGCTGCCTCCAGATTTTGGCTACATCTCAACTGGCTGGGGATTTACTGAGGTCAGCAATGGTTGGATGATCAATAAAGCATTTCAGATAAAACTCCATTTTTGCCTCCAGCAAATTCCCAGCGTCACTTTGCCTTTGTAAACAACATCTTAAGGAATGCTGATTGTAAATCATCTCCAATGCACCTTTACACCTCTCATGCCATGTGTTCCTCCTAATAATTGTGTACTGATAAAGACATTGGAGCCCAGAGTTGGTAGATGGAGGTGGTGTTGGGGGGGTAGATGGTGGTGGGTGGAGGTGGTGTTGGGGGTGGGGGTAGCAGATTAGAGTCCCAGTCTCCCAGCTTTTGGCATAGTCCTCAGCACCTCCATTCATGCAGGGCTCAGAAGCTTCCCAGACTTGGCTCTGCATGCCCCCCCCCGCCCCATGGTGATGAGTGCTAACTGGTGGGTGGGCTGTAGTCATAAGTTTGCTAATGTCTCAGAGATGAAGACTCACCTCACCCGCTGTCTGGGCAGGCTGGCAGGCAATCCCATTTTCCTCTGGACCTAATTACCTCAGAAACAAAGAGCATTTCACTGCAATCCATTGAACTGCCCTCTATGCAGCCTGCAGGCAGAGGTAAGGTGAGGATGGGTTTTACCCAGGAAGGGAAACATCAAGATGAATGGTCCAATGAAGCATGACCTACTGGATCCAGAATCCTGGTTCTGCAGATTTCTCATCAACCCATGAGGGAAGTACCTTCCTAGCTATGATGAATGTAGTCGAGGTCAGCGTATATCTAGTGAGGAACAGGGAGTGGCTGGAAAACATTCGCCCCTTTCCTGGGGAAACCCAGTGTGAAAGGAACTGGAGAGCACATCACATCCTCACAATGAGCCGGAAGGAGGCAGGAGTAGACTGAACCCCTCAGGGGTCCTCTTTCCCAACTCTCATAAACTTCCCAGGAGAGCCTGTCTGTTCCTGCATTGAGCAAGGCTTTCCCCTGGGTGTGTGTCCAGGCAGTGACTCCTCACCCAGGGAGCGAGGACTGGGACCCAGCTTCATTGTTGAAATGCCTGTGTCCCTTACCGCAAGCAACTGAGTCACCTTCTGGGGGCAGACAGAAGGGAGTTATTCAGCAGCATGTCCAGGCTCCAAAGCGGGTCAAGACTGAGCAGAGGGAAATGCTGCTGTTGATCTGCTGTGGATAGTGAGGGCAGGTATGGAAGGCGAGTCAGGAGTAGCGCATGTCACTTAGCATTCAGCATGGCTTGCAGCCTGCTCCTGAACTCACAAGAAGCAATTAAGTTTTCAGGAATTTGGTGAACAGATTGATATCTTTTTGATAGTTCCCAATTGGTCATGGTGGGAATACCTACACCATGAAAACTAGCAATGCCCCCAGGAGCCAGTTGTTTGACAATTGCCAGCACAGAACTGCGTAGGATTGCCCTGAAGGCAGATTTTCTCAGCCTGATACTAGACATCCCCCAGATTTTGCTAAGACTTATGTACTTCCTATCAGTGACTTCCAGGGAGCCTTGCTCCCGATTTGGCATGACTCAAGTTCTCTTCTCTCTGCTCTGGCAGGTGGACAGCAGGCTGCCATAGGCTGCCCTGCAGGGTGGGAATTCTGTGTCTTCTCCGTGAGAGGAACGGCCCATCAACCTTCAGGTGATGGCTGCTATTCCTGTTGGCACTGCTTGTCAGACACGCGCCGCGCTGCTCTGACCTCCAGCTTCTCTTGTTCCTTCTTCCCACGCACATGTTTCTTCCGTGCAGGCCCTGTGGCTGATGGCCGCCATCTGCTCATGCCTCTTCCTTGTTCTCAGGGCAGACCCTCTTCTGGGCTAGCATACGCTACTGAGGAGCCCACTGGGCTGCGTCAGTCACCGGCATTTGTTGGATCTTTGGATCTTTTTTTTTCCCCTTTAACATGAAGGGCTTAGCTGAGCTGATCTAGGGGACAGCCCCTAATTTAGCTTTAACTTCTTTGGCCCTCAGTCAGTGAGCCAACATCACACTGGCCTCTTAGAGCTCACCATGTGCCAGGAGTGGTGACATGCCTCTTCTATGTGTTGCCTCACGCAGCACATTGCTGTTTGCTCCATTTACTGATGAGAAGAGGTGGCTGGCTGGGCACAGATGCCAAGTGGCTGGAGAAGGATTCAAACACAGGTCTGTTTGGGTTCAAAGCCCACACGTATAAGAACTCTGTTCCTCTGTCTCTTCACACAGGGATTCCCAGGGAGATGCCGCAATGGTTGGGTGAGGCGTTAGACGTGATTTGTGTTGCACCTGCAGGTTTGGGAAGCCTTGAGGGACCAGTTGAGATGGCACAAAGACTTTCAAGGTGGCTTCCCTGTGTTTCCTGTGTTTGAGATGGGCACTGAGGAAGAGAAATATTTTCTAGATATATTGCTTGCATTTTGTATTAGTTTTCTAGGGTTTTCATAAAAGTGCCACAGACTGAGTGGCTTATATATAAAAAATGTATTGTCTTATGCTTCTGGAATCTAGAAGTCCAATGTTAAGGTGTCAGCAGAGTAGATTCCTTTTGTGGGCCATGAGGAAGCATCTGTTCCAGGCCTCTTACCTGAGTTCTGGTGGTTTGTTTGCAATCTTTGGTTTGCAGAAGTATTGCCCAAATCTGTGCCTTCATACTCACATTGTGTTCTCCCTGTGTGCTTAGCTCTATGTCTAGATTTTCCTTTTTGACCGGATACATCACAGTGGGTTAGGGTCCACTATAATGACTTCATCTTAAATATTACATCTTCAATGACCCTGGCTCCAAATATGGTCACATTCTGAGGTCCTGGGGTTAGGACTTCAACATATGAACTTTGGGGGGGCGCAACTCAACCCATAATAGGTTTGTTTATATTAGCTCTCAAACTGAGAAAAGTCATTTAAGGAAAATATTTTTGTTCTTTCCATTTCTTGTCATAAACCTTTTTTGGCATGGCAACTTCAGATAAAAAGAATTGGACACGTGCTCTCTATTCTGAACTTATCCTCATCTCCTAACTGTTATGTAAAACAACTCCCCAGGTTTGAGTACCTTGTTCCCAGATCCCAAAAGGCTTTCCAGGCTCCTGCTCCTTGGATATGGTGAAACCACATGGTCGGGCAACGCTTTTCCTTCTCCAGTGATCTGAGCATTTCCCTCCCAGACCCTGGGGTGTTCTGCTCTAGTGGGCTTTACCTTGATTCAACTGTTGTGAATAGTCTTTCTGGCCTGCAGGAGGAGCACAAGCATGGTGCTAAATGATTTGGTTAGCTTGGTCCCAACTATTGCTGCTGCAGACTGGGCTGTTAAAAGCTTTTTTCTGAGTAGTGTGGTACCCCTGATGGAACCAACTCTTCCCCAGACTCAGGTGAGGAGTGGCTACTTAGAGAAAGAAAGAGAAGTTTTGACTGAGGTGTGATACTGCCTATTCCTGGCATGGAAAGAAGTGGAGGTGGAGGAGAAGTGCTTCTCTTAGTACAGCATTACAGTATCTGCCCTCAGGATACCCTTTAGGCCATGGAGGACCCTCTGGAGTCTTTCTTGCCCACCAGCATATGCTGCTTTTTCAGTCATGGACTGAAAGCCTTGGGGGTCACATGATAATGCCCTAAGCTCAATCTGAAACCCAAATATTTCTCCTGAACTCCCAGACTAGACATTTCTGCTTGATCCTATCATGTGTTCACCCATTTTTTTTCATTCAAACTAGGACAAGATTGCCCAAAAAGAAGATGGAGTAGGGGAGAGGAGGATGTTCTGGGCACAGGGCCAAAGGGTCAGAGAGGATAGAGAAGAAGGCCTATACCTCAAGTGAAGGAAAGGGAATCTGGCTGGAGGGTGAGGTTAAGGAGTGAGAGCAAGAGATGAATTGGAGAAATACGTGGCACCCGTGTGGAGAAAGTCCACATTAAGAAGAACAGGTTTATTCTGAGGGCATTAAAGGGTCTTAAGGATGAAAGTGACATGGAAGATTTCTTTGGAACTGATGTGGAGAATGATTTGGGTGGAAGTAAGCTGGAGTCAAAAGATTATTTAAGGGGTTGTTGCAATAATCCATGTCTTCATTCGCTCAGCAGTCCCCAAGCCTCTTCTCCAGGGTGTGGGGAGCCCTTGGAGTTGGAGGGAGGTACCTCCTTCTACAACTGGTGGAGGGTGCTCTTCTCCCCTCCCCTTGGGCTGGCCTGCTCCAGGCTGAGCCCTGTGTGTTTTTTTCTCATTCTGAAAAAAATGCCAGGAGATCACGAGGCTGTCAGCTGTGTTTCCTGCTTCACCAGTAGAGCTTTGTTTGAAGAAGTTTCAGGGTGCAAAAGTCAGATTGAATACAATGGAGACACAAAATGAAATTGCTCTTTACAAGAAATACAGGTGCAGTAAAATGGAAATACACATGTTTTAATGCTGCAAATGTCCCGAGGATTTCTAAAGGCTACTGAGCAGGTTAAGCCAAAGCAGAGTTAGGAAAAGGAAAGAATGAGGGCTGGTCAGAGAGGTTTGTGGGTGTGTGTGGGTGTGTTCCCCTATGTAATTGGGAAGAATGGATTGTACAGACTTGATGGAAGGCTTTGAACACCAATTAAAAACCCAATCTGGGATAGTGGTTACACTGGAGCAAGAATCGTGATGTATTTCCCCCCAGCCCCTGGCTGTTTCTTCTGCATGCCTTTTGCTTGACATTGCCATTTGCTTGACCATACAGACAGACACATCCTTGTGCTCAGTCCTGCCGATTAGTGGGTTCATGGATACTCTACATGCCCCCTAGATCAGAGACTAGGGAATGGGGGAGTGTGAAACAGAATGTTCTACTTACTACGTCTGCAAAATGGGAGAATCCCTCCCAGAAATAGGACTCTTTAATATTAGTTGAGGCTGCTTTCTGTGATCTGAGTATCTTATTCCAAGAGAGTTCATCCTCAGTCAAGGGGTATTTATGAAGTGCCTACTGCATTTCCACATTGCTGTAGGGACTCAACTTGCAATCGAGACGGGAACTGCAAACTGGCAGTTTGCAGGTGTAGATTGTTTTATTTGACTTGAACAGTGCAATTTACTTATTTATTTTGGTTTAAATGTCTTTGAATGGAGCAAGCACTGGCCAGTTAATCCTAGTCTTGTATCTAGCTGTTGCTTTGTTTGCAAGTCATGCAAGGAGAAGAGACTCACATATGTGAAAGAGTCGTGTCCCTTCAATTCAACGTGTGAGTCAAGACTCTGGCCAGAGTGTCTGAGATGGCAGGTATCTGAGGGAGCCGTGGGGAGTAGCTGGGAGGCGTGGAGGCAGCACATTTGCTCTCTAAAGTCAAAACAGTTAAGGAATTATTGAGCGTTTGCTTGTGCTTGACACGGCTTCTATTTGTGAGAGCTTTGGACTTTAGTCCCCAGACAAGTTGGAGTTTAGGGGAAATAAGTGATTGAAATGGCTAGAGAGGATGCTTTCAAAATGAATTTTTAGTGTTGGGTCTAAATTGAGATGAGGCAGGGGCGGAGAACAATTACTGAGCTCAGAGATTCTCTTCCAAGCTGACTTCATCCTTCCTCTGATTCATCCTCGGCATTATCCTTAGCTGAGGAGAGATTGGATCTGGTGTTCTGAACACTGAACTGGGTCTCACATTGCCTGCTCATGAGTATGCATATTCTTGTATTCACTCAATCATTCATTCAACAAGTGTTTATTGAGTATCTATATGCCACGCACAGGTCTAGATGTTAGAGACACCGCAGCAAATGAAACATACACAAATTCTTGTCCTCATGGAACTTACATGCATATGTGTGTGGTGGGGGGAAGAGGGAAACAGGCAGTAAATGAGTAAATGATGTGGTATGTTTGGTGAACAAAAATTACGTTAGTGGAATGGAGCATGCTGGGGGATGGGTGGGGGTAAAACCAGGTCAGGTGGGGATAAAACCAGGGTACTAAATAAGTACAGGAGAATGACTTCCTTTTCATCCTAAAGAAGCAGGAAACGAGTCGCTAAAAATTTGGAAAACACCTCCAAGGTGTTTGTGGCTGGAGTCAACAGAATGAAGCAAGCCCTGCACCTTCTTGATCACCTGAGGATTGTAATGAGTTCATCACGCAGACCAGGTACCCAAATGAAGACTGATCTATAGCCCTCTTGACCCTTATCCCTCCCTAAAGGCAGAGGAGATAAAAGCCAGTCACCAAGGCCCTCTCAGTGCAGGTTCTCATTCTGCCACTGTCAGCAATCCCCATCCCTTTGAGTGTGTACTCCCCTGCCTCTATGCAGCTCTCCTCTTGACAATCCTACTCCTATTCCCTCCCCTTTCCCTTGAAGTATGTCTTTTCACCTTAATAAACTCTTTAGTTTGCTTGTCAGCATAGTGACTTGCTTTGGAATTCTTTTTTGTGGGAAAGTCATGAACCCGGGCAAGAGTTGAGGTCTTTCCTCTCTTCATTAAAGGGAACTACTCTCTGGCAACAGGGAAATAACACTATTATAAGTAGGGTAGGAAGACCGCACCAGAAGACTTCTGCTGCAGGACCTGGAATAAGTAAGGGGAAGTGGGGGAGAAAAAACAATGTAGGCAGAGGGATGATTTAGAGCAAATGTCCTGAGGCAGGAACAGGTTTGCTGTGTCTGAAGCAGCCTGTGTGATGGGGAATGATAAGGGAAAGAAGTAAGCTAGAAGAGCAACTGGGGTAGAAGACATGGGGCCTTGCAGGTATTGTGAGGACTTTGGCTTCCACTCTGATGAGGATGGAAGCCATTTTAGGATTTTGAACAGAGGAGTGCCATGATCTGTTTTACCTTTCATTAGGATCATTTGGGCAGATGGTAGGTGGCAAGAGTGAAAGTAGATTCCGTCTGGAGGCTGTTGCAGTGCTCCAGAAAAGAAATGAGGCTGGCTTGGGGCATAGTGACATAATGCCATGGTGAGAAGTGGCTGGATCATGAATAGATGTGAAAGCAGAGGGATCATGTACCTTCTGTTCAGTATGGTCTCTCTGGGGGCTGGCGTAGGTTGGAAATTTATTCTGCCCCCTGTTTGCTAAGCACTGTCCTATGTGCTTCACATACAGTGTCACCTCATTTAGTCTTCTTGCATCCCTTTGAGGCAGATATGGTTTTTCCTATTTTACAGAAGTTGAAGTCCAAAGAGAAACTGAATGAGATCAGCTGTGACTCAGCCTGGGAGGGTCTGAGGATGCAGCCTTTATGGAGCCCTGGAGATCTCATGGTGTGTCCACATGTTGGGTGTGTCCACAGATGGGGTGGGGGCTCTTTACTCCCTGCCATGTCACACCTACCCTCTGCAGCTGGGGCCTGCAGTTGGCTTCGCTTGGCCCTGGTTTATTTTTAGCTGGCCTTTGAGCTTCACCCTTTCAGCAAAGCCTGGGCCAGGTAAAACCTGATTCTACTCTTTTCTCAAATGTGAGCTAAGCCCCAAAGGGATAGAAGGCTAATTTAGACTTACATTTAAACTCATATCTGAAACAGGAAGTTGAGTGGGTTTTTCTGTGGGTCCAGAATGATCAGGGCTGAAACTGGGGACAATGACATGCTAAGTCCTGTGCATGCTGGAACTGCCAATACTCGAGCACAACACTACTCCTTCCACCATAAGCTCTGCCCCAGTTTATATAAAAGAAGAGATTGGTGGGGAGACAAGCTGTGCACCAAAGTTATTGCAGCACATGGTTCATTACAGGAGGTGAATCTTTCACTTTCCACCTCCAAACCCCCAAGTCAAGTTAAGGGGCTCAAGAGAATCTAGGGTAGCTACAACCAGAAGAAGCGGCTTGGATTCTAACTCGCAGATTAAATGTCTTCTCAGATCACCCAGCTTTCTGATCTGGCCCTATACTTGGAAGAGCACAGGGAGAGACAAGTAGGGAATGATGGCAGCGTGAACACAGAGTGACCAGGGTTGCGCCTACAGGTCTGTATTTTGGTGTTTCAAGGGGAGATGAGTTTTTCATAGGTCTAGTGGGTAGTATGGAAGGTGGATGGGCTTGAGCTGCCCTGCCTGCTTTGGCATCTGCTGCCTGATGGATGGTGGGCCCTGGCAGCAGTCGACTGGAGTTGCTGTGTGGCACAATAGAAGGTAAAGATTGGAGCTGGTCCTCCCATCTTAGGGAAGTATGCAGGGGAGGGGAGTGGATGGAGACTGGTACGTGGGAGATGAGACAACTAACAGAGTTAAGTACCGAGCTTGCATTCCTGTTCCATGCTCTTTATACCCTGAGAGCCAGAATAGCCAGACCCCAAAAGGGTGGGAGATTTCGGCCAGTGTCCCCCACTCCAGGCTCCAAGCAGTCAGGGTCTCTGTCAGCCTTGCTGGGGACAGGGAGCAGAAGAGATTTAAATTAAGTTTTAGATTGAAGTTTTAAACTTATCTGACTTTTAATAACCAAAATTGATCAGAAAGTTATGAAATTTGATGAAGGTGCTGTTAAGAGATGAGAACGGGAGATGAGATGAGGCTTGATTAAAGGCAGTGAATCAAGAAAACTCATGTTTATATTCCGCCGTGTTGAGACACGTCTATAACATTATTGAAATGGAACTAAGATCTGAAAACTATGAGTCACAACCAATACCACCAATACCACTCTGACCTAGATTGTGTGCAAGGATGTATCCTCTGGAAGCACTGCTGGGAGTCTCTTGCCTGAGTGGACAGCATTGCACCCTGGGAATGTGCCCTGCCAGTGTGCAGACTTGAATGCCACCCAAGTCACAGAAACAAGTGGAGAAGCTCTTCAAACACATTTAGTGAGCACTGATTGATTACTTTAATTAATAACTCAAGTTCACAAAATGAGGAAACCAAAGAAAGGATTTCAGAAGCATATAAAATTGGGAAAACTCTAAAGGTGGGGCAGGCAGCCGCTATCTGACAGACTCTTATCCTCACAGGAGAATTTTCTTGGGAAACACTTTTTGATTGTACATTTCGTGAAATATTTAGAACAATGACAGCCAACAGAGGATGCCTGAATTCAAAATCCTCTGGTGTTAAGGAGCATTCACATACAGCTGGGAACTGGCCTGAAGGAGATCTCAGTGGATATCTCTTCTTATAAAAACATTGAGGATTTTCTTTTTTAAAGATGAAAAACACATTCCGAATTCCCCAATTCCCTTCCTTCCTAAGAGAGTAACTGGATTCTTGGCATATTTTGTGTTTTAACCACAGCAGAAATATTTTTCCATGACTGTAATCAGAGCACAGATACCAGTTTGGTCTCTCCTTTAACTGTAATCACAGGTGTCTACTCACTCCTCTTCACAACTATAGAATATTCTATTGTAAAAGCCAGGGCTCATTGAGCTGTTCTTGTGGGGTTATTAGTGTGTTTAAGATTATACATGCTACTGCAGTAAATATCTTCAACACATGGCGTTCCCTTCTTTTGAATAACGTTATGAAAACACGTTCTCAGAGATGGGATCTCAGAGTCATATTAGCTGATTGTTCTTGCCCATGGTGCTGACTTAAACCATGTGCTATGGGACAGGGATGTCCTGGAGGTGTGGATGGGGTGCCCTGTGATGGCACCTCACAGGCGAAGACATGTTGCACAGGAAAAGACAACACTTGGATATTTGTAGGCAACTTGTTGACCAGGATAAGGAGCTCTGAAGGAACTGTTTAGGTTCTAGTATTTGGGGTTGAACAGGGTGGACTTTCCATAGAGGGCATTTATTCATCTCTTCTTCCCACCCAAGAACAATGATGGTTAAATCAATCATGCTGCCCATTGAAGCTGGGCTGGATAAAAAAATGTGGTACATATACACAATGGAATATTATGCAGTCATAAAGAAGGACAAGCATATGGACACAACAACTTGGATAGATTTAGAGTCTATTATACTCAGTGATCTATCACAGAAACAAAGAAAAGAGTACCATATGTTCTCACTCATAAGCGGACCTTGGAAAATTATCATAACACTATAAGAAAGGGATTGGCAGTAATGGGAAACTGCCAGGGAAGAGGGGGTGGGATTGGCAGTTGAGGGAAACTGCCCCGGAGGGAGGGGCACACTCATTAACAAGGGTACCTGCATAATGAATATTTGTATACCTAACCCTGAATTGTACCTCACATCTTTAAATAAAGAAAAAAAAAAAAAAAGAAAGAAAAAAAGAAAAGAAAGGGTTGAGAAAAACAAACAAACAAAAAACCTCTTAAAAGCCCACTTACTGATTGTCACTATAAAACCCAATGCCCCAGGTAAGATGGATCCTAAGTCATGTGTTTACCTGAAATCTTGCTTAAAAAATGACTCCAGTACCTAGACCTCTGGCAGGGATCATGG
>CAUYQG010068332.1:0-14657 GCA_963574415.1 Tarsius wallacei
AAAAACACAAAAATGCGTGGAAATTAAACAACTTGCTCCTAAATCATTTTTGGGTAAAGAATGAAATAAAGACAGAAATAAAAATATTTTTAGAAACAAATGAAAATAAAGACACAACATACGAAAACCTCTGGGATGCCACCAAAACAGTGCCAAGAGGAAAGTTTATAACATTACACACCCACACCAACTAAAAAAATTGAGAACAACAAAAACAACAAAAATACAAAGGATCAATAAGTCAAAAAACTGGTTCTTTGAAAGAATAAATGAGAGAGAGAGAGACAGAGAGAGAGAGAGAGAGAGAGAGAGATTTGAAACAAATGCCCTTAAACCTGAAAAAGGCTATGTTACAACTGATCCTGAAGAAATATGAACAATTATCAGAGATTACTATAACCATCTGTATGTGTGTAAATTAGAAAATCTAGCAGAAATGGTTCCTGGAACCATACAACCACTCAAAATTAAAACAAGAAGAAATTGAAATGTTGGATAGACAAGCCACAAAATGGAATCAGTAATAGAATAAAAACCTACCTACCAAACAAAGCCCTGAACCAGGCAGATTCACAACTGAATTCTACTAGATGTATAAAGAACTGGTACCAATTCTAACTGAAAGTATTCCAAGCAATTGAGAAGCAAGGACACTCACTAACTCAGCAATATCATCCTGACATAAAAAAATGGCAAAGATACAACAAAGAAAAAAAAGAAAACTACAGGCCAAGACCCTTAACGAACATAGACACAAAACTCTCAATAAAATACTAGAAAACCAGCCAAGCTCAGTGGCTCAGCCTATAATCCCAGCACTTTGGGAGGCCGAGGCGAGTGGATTGCCTGAGCCCGCAGGCTCAAGATCAACCCGAGCTACTTGGCGAGACCTCATCTCTACAATAAAAAATAAATTAGCTGGGCTTAGTAACGTATGCCTGTAGTTCCAGCTACTTGGAAGGCTGAGGTGGAAGGATTTCCAGAGCCCAGAAGGTTGATGTTGGGGTGGCCGTGAGCGTGCCACTGCTCTACAGCCTGGGTGATGGAGTGAGACTCCAACTTAAAAAAAAAAATGGGTGCAGTTAAATACTAGAAAACCAATCTAGCAGCACATCAAAAAGGTCATTTATCATGATCAGGTATGCTTTGTGCCTGGCATGCAAGGCTAGTCAATATACACAAATCAATTAATGTAATTCACCACATAAACAGCAGTAAAAACAAGAACCACATGATTATCTCAATAGACGTAGAAAAAGCATTTGATAAAATCTCTTCATGATAAAAACCCTCTACCATCTAGACACCAAAGGAATATTCCTCAAAATAATAAAAACGATCTATGACAAACCCACAGACAACGTCATACATAATGGGCGGAAGTTGGAAGCATTCCTCTTAAGAACTGGAATAAGATAAGGATGTCCACTTTTGCCCTCCTACTTAACATAGTACTGGAAGTACTTAACATAGTACTAGCCAGAGCAACAGGCAAGAGAAAGAAATAAATGTATCCAAGTGGAAAAAGAGGAAGTTAAAATATTTCTCTTTGCAGATGATGTGATTCTATCTAGAAAACCCTAAAGATTCCACCAAAAGACTCCTGGCACTGATAAACGACCTCAGTAAAGTCTTGGGATACAAAATCACCAATGAAAAATCAGTTGCATTTCTATACACTAATAGAGATCCCTGGCCCCTGGCCCTTCCCCTGTTGCTGTCATCAGAACACAATCAAGAACACAATCCCATTTACAGTAACCACACACACACACAAAAGTACTTCAGAATATACCTAACAAAAAGGGTGAAGTATCTCTACAATAAGAACTACAAAACACTGCTGAAAGAAATAAAAGATGGCACAAGCAAATGGAAAAACATTCCATGCTCATAGATTGGAAAAATCAATGTTGTTAAAATGTCCATACCACCTAAAGCAGTCTACATATTTAACACAATCCCTGTGAAACCACCAATATCATTTTTTTACAAATCTAGAAAAAGCAATACTTACATTCATATGGAAGCATAAAAGAGCCTGATAGCCAAAGAACTCTAAAAAAAAAGAGCAAAGCTGGAGGAATCACATTGCTGAACTTCAGATTTTACTACAAGGCCACAGTAACCAAACAGCATAGTAATAGTACAAAAGTAGACACATAGACCAATGGAACAGAATACAGAACCCAGAAATAAAACCACTAACCTACAACCATCTCATCTTTGACAAAGTTGATAAAAACAAACACTGGGAAAAAGACACCCTGTTTAACAAATGATGCTGGGAAAATTGACTAACTATATGCAGAAGAATGAAGCTGGACCCCTATCTCTCAGCATATAAAACATGGAACCAACCATGCTGCCTATCGAAGCTGGACTGGATTAAAAACATGTGGTACATATACACAATGGAATATTATGCGGCCATAAAGAAGGACAAACATATGTGCTTCGCAGCAACTTGGATGGATTTAGAATCTATCACACTCAGTGATCTAGCACAGAAACAAAGAACAGAGTACCATATGTTCTCACTCATAAACGGACCTTGAACAATTATCACAATACTATAAGAAAGGGATTGGCAGTAGTGGGAAACTGCTAGGGGAGGGAGGGTGGGACTGGCAGTTGAGGGAAACTGCCGGGGGGGAGGGAGGGGCACACCTCATCAACAAAGGTACCTGCATAATGAACATTTGTATACCTAACCCTGAATTGTACCTCACATCTTTAAAATAAAAAAACAAAGCAAAACGAAACAAAACATAATTAACTCAGGATGGATTAATGACTTAAACATAAAGCCCCAAACTATACAAATCCTAGAAGAAAGCCTAGGAACACTACTAGACATCAGCCTAGGCAACGAATTTCTGAACAAGTCCTCAAAAGCAAATGCAGCAACAGTTAAAATTGACAAGTGGGACCTAATTAAACTAAAGAACATCTGCACAACAAAAGAAAACATCAGTAAATAGAAAATCTGCAGAATGGGAGACAGTCTTTGCAAACTATTCATCCAACAAAGTACTAATATCCAGAATCTATAAGGACTCAAACGAATTGATAGGAAAAAAACAAAAAGACAAATAACCCCAGCAAAAAGGGGCAAAGGACATGAACAGACACTTCTCAAAGGAAGATATACAAGCGGCCAACAAACATATGACAAAATGCTCAACATCACTAGTTATCAGAGAAATGCAAATCAAAACCACAATGATACATTATCTTATACCAATCAGAATGGCCATTATTAAAAAGTCAAGAAACAACATATGTTGGGGAAACTGTGGAGAAAAGGGAATGCTCCTACACTGTAGTGGGATTGTAAGCTAGTTCGCCTCTCTGGAAAACAGTTTGGAGATTTCTCAAAGAACTAAAAATAGATTTACCATTTGACTCAGCAATCCCACTACTGGTTATATACCCAAAGTAGCATAAATTGTTCTACCAAACAGACACCTGCACCTGTATGTTTACTGCAGCATTATTCACAAAAGCAAAAACATGGAACCAGCCTAGGTGCCCATCAGTGGTGGACTGGATAAGGAAAATGTGTACATATATACTAAGGAATACTACACAACCATCAAAAAGAACAAAACCATGTCCTTTGCAGCAACATGGATGCAACTGGAGACCATCATTCTAAGTGAATTATCACAGAAACAGAAAACTGAGCACCACATGTTCTCACTTACAAGTGGGAGCTAAGCCCTGGGTACATATGGGCATATGGATGGGAATAACAAACACTGGGGACTCCTACAGGGGGCAGGGAGGGAGTGAGGGGAGTAAGAGTCGATAAACCACCCACTGGGTGCCATGCTAACTCCCTGGGGGATGGTCTCAATAGATGTCTAAACTTCACTACCACGCAATAGATCTATGTAACAAGCCTGTACATGTACCCCTTGAATCTAAAATAAAATAAAATTTAAAAAAGCAAATTATGATACACAAGGCAATTTGCAAACAATGTAAATGTTATTATCTTGTTTTGGTATGTATAAATAAACAAACAAACAACATTACAAACTTTTGCCTCAGAAATTGGCAAGGGGATAAAAGATGAGTATGATGTTTTAAAGATTTATTTAATGATATTAATTAGTAACTAAATTTTCTGCCAGTATCCAGTATCCATGTTTTTCACTTGTAGTGACCTATGTCCTTTATAGGGAAGATTATCTTGGTTTTTTTTTTCTTTCTAATGTCATTACTGTTATTCTATATTGATCAAATTTCAGAGTTAAAAAATGACTGTAGATTTTGCATTACAAGTTGTTTAATGATTAGACGAGTAAACCCAGATACATAGTAGAAGAAATACTGTTTTAGAAGTTTGTTTGATTCTACTAAACAGTGGAAGGATGTTTATTTGTTATTCCAGCTTTAAACGTTTAATAAATAGCTATATCTCTTTTATAGCCACAGCTGTTGCAAATCCAATACTGTCGTCCTTAGATGTTAAACGGATTTTATTTCAAAAAATTACCAATAAAGGGGATGAGTTGAAAAAAGCCTTTCAGCTACTGGATACTAGTCAGAACCTGACCGTGTCAAAAAGTGAACTGAGAAGAATTATCACAGACTTCCTGATGCCTCTCACGAGAGAACAGTTTCAAGATGTTTTGGCTCAGGTACGATGTGTTGTAAATACTTGGAACAATTCAATTGCCGTAGATCAGAGGCACCTGTAACCTTTCCTCCCTACTGTTGCAAATGAACAATTGAAGTTTTGTTTATTTCTTACAATTTACTTAATTAAGGCCTATTGGATAATCACAATCAGTGGATAGTTGGTCATATTGCACATAGCACTGCTCCAACCAGTTCCTTTTTTTTTAAAGATTCCATATACATGTATTTGGTCAACTTATATTTTGGAACTTAGTATTTTGGCGTAAGTTCTTGTAGCAAATGGTTATTGAATGTCTACTACATGTAGCCTCAATGCAAGACACTAGGGGTGCAGGTAAGTCAGACTGGGGCCTGCCCTTGAGGAGCTCCCGGCCCAGTGAGACATTCAAGGAGTGTTGGTATGTGCTGGGATGGGAGGGAGTCATTACAGGGTTTCTTGGGCATTGGAGAAGGAAGAGCTCTTGGAACATGAAGGGTGGGAGTCCACGAAGGCTTTTTGGAAGGTGGGGTATTACCTTAGTTTTGACTGGGGAGTGGGCATTAGCTAGATGAGAGACAAGGTCATTTTCAGGCAGAGGAGACAGGCTACGGGAAAGCTCGTTGCTGCATCAGCCTGCCGTGTTTAGGGATCTGGGGAGAGTCATTTATATCTGAAGTGAAGGCATGAGGGTCAGGTTGTGGCTAGAGGGCCCAGGCCGGAAAACCACTTTATAAAACAGTTTGACCTTTACCCCGGAAGCTGTAGGGAACCAGTGAAGGGTTTACAGCAGGGTGTGATGCAGTTGTGTGAAGGAATGTGGAGTGGGCCACCTGGTGGTGTACCATATCAGGGGGATGGAAAGAATTAAAATGTGGCATTAGGGCCCTTAAAAAAGGAATACAAAATGCAGTCAAAGTTACATGTTCTCCGATAAGTCTATAATGATCAATATAGTAATTACAAGAGTGGAAAAATTGGGCTGAAATATCATTAGTGTTGCTTTCAACCCAATAACTGAATGTGTGTACACACACACACACACACACACACAAATATATATTTTAATCATTCATCAGTTCTTAATCAGAGTCTGGCTTTATGCTATTTAATAGTATTTAAAAACATAAATTTTTCTAGAATTTGCATAATTTCAACATAGGAGAATTATAAACAACATAAACAACATAGGAGAATTATAAAAATGCATAGCTCAATGAATTTTAGGCATTTCTAAATTTCAGTCTTAACCTCAGGGACTGGCTCTCATTTCTTTCACTGATTTTTAAAAAATATATACTTTTATTTTTTGTTTCTTCTTGTGCATACTATGTTACTATCTCAAGGTTTTCTCTTTCCTTTAATTTTGTCTTTCTTTGAATTTGGGAGGTTTTCAGCCATTATTTCTCAAATATTTCTTCTGCCTCATTCTCTCCTCTCTTAGACATTTGATATTGTCCCACTGGCCCTTGAAGCTCTGTTCATTTTGTCTTTTGTTTTTTTTTAAGAGACATAATCTGACTCTGTCACTCAGGCTGGAGTACAATGGCATGATCATAGCTCACTGCAGTCTTGAAACACTTGACTCAAGTGATCCTCCCAGCTCAGCCTCCCAAGTAGCTGGGAGTACAGGTGTGTAATACCATGCCTGGCTAATCTTTTTTGGTAGAGATGGGATCTTGCTGTGTTGCCCAAGCTGGTCACAAACTCCTGGCCTTAAGCAATCCTCCTAACTCATTCTTCCAAAGTGCTGGGATTACAGGCATGACCTACCATACCCAGCTGAGGTTCTGATTTTTAAAAATCTTTTATTCTCTGTATTATCCAGGTTGGATAATGTCTGTTGATCTAGCTTTATGTTCACTGACTCTTATCATCTCCATTTTGCTATTAAGCCCATTCAATTAATTTTAATTAAATTAATTAACTAACTTTTAAAAGTCAGTATCTCATTCTGTTGCTCAGGCTGGAGTGCAGTGGCACAATCACAGCTCACCACAGCCTCCAACTCCTGGGATCAAGAGATCCTCTTGTGTCAGCCTCCCAAGTAGTTGGAGCTACAAGCACACGCCACATTGCCTGTCTAATTTTTAAATGTTTCATAGAGACAAGGTCTCACTATGCTGTTTAGGCTAGTCTCAAATTCTAATTTTTAATTTTAGGTGTTGTATAATATAGTTCTAGAATTTCCATTTAGTTTGCTTTTATGATTTTTATTTACCTGCTTAGATTTCTTATTTTTTAATTCAATTATGTGCATATTTCTTTTAATTCATTGAACATAGTTTAACTGCTTTCAAGTCCTTATCTAGTAATTCTAACGTGTTGTCATTTCAGGGTTGGACTGCATTGATTGTCTTTTCTGTTGATAAGGGTCTTATTTCCCTGTTTGTTCATATTTGAGTATGTTTGGATAATATCCTAGACCAGAGTTGTCCAACAGAATACATATGTAGTTTAACATTTTCTAAATTTCATAAATGTAAATTTCACAACATTTACAGCTAAAATCTTAGATTCACTTACTTAGCTGTTCTAAACACACTTAAAAAGTTTTCCGATAACTGAATTGATATTATTTTTAAAGTAACATTAAATAAAGCAAAAAAACTCATGTAATAGTTGTATTAATCACATGTCAAATGCTTAATAGTCGCATGTGGCTATGGCTGTTTATTAGACAGTACAGTGCTAAACATTGTGAATGATGTGTTGTGAGGACTCTGGATTCTGTTATAGTCCTCTGAAGACTTTTGACACTTTTTCTGACAGGCAATTAACTTGCAAACTCTGTGTCACCTGTAGTGGGGAGTAAATCATACCTTGGTTCAGTTCCTTTATCCTTGCCTGAATCTCTTTGAATCTGGCCTGCACATGCATGGTTAAGTGAGTCTCCTCCTCTGTCTCTTTCCTTTGAGAGATGGTTGGAAATATCCCTCACATTTTCTTTTTTTTTTTTTTATTTTTGAGTTGGAGTCTCACTCTGTCGCCCAGACTGGAGTGCAGTGGGCCGCTCCGGGCCACCACAGCCTCGACCTGCTGGGCTCCGGGGATCCTTCTGCCTCAGCCCTCCAAGTAGCTGGAATTACAGGCGCGCGCTACCACGCCCGGCTAATTTTTTGAATTATTGTAGGGATGAGGTCTCGCTTGCCCAGGCGAGACCTGCCGGCTCAGGCAATCCACTCACCTCAGCCTCCCAAGGCGCGGGATTACAGGCTGAGCCACCGAGCCCGGCTTTATCCCTCACATTTTCTAGTGGCTATGGCTGCTTTGGGTTTTGTGTGCTAGTCCCTTAGACTGGAGAGACAACTGGGGTTTAGTCATTCTTTACTGAGCAGTGACTGTGACTGGTCCTCAGGCTAAAAGCCCTTAAGAAACAGGAAACTCCCTCTGTACCTGTCCCTTCTTCTAAGTTTTGCCTTCCTCCATAATGTGCCTGCTTTTGCTTACTCTCCAGAGTCTTTAGATAGTTATTATTATTATTATTTTAATCAGAGTTCTTAGTTGTTTTCTGTGGAACGGATGGTCTGTTTTGAGTTTTCTGTGCTTTATCATGTTTAAAAGAAATAACAAAATTACAGAAAAATTGGAAATATAGTGTAAAAAACAATTTTTTTCCAAACTATTTGAGACTAACTTGCTCCATTATCCCCAAATATTTTTGTGTGTATTTTCTTTGTACAAGGACACTGTCCTATAATAATCACAATCCAACTATCAAAATAAATAAGTTAACATTGACTCATTACATGTACCTCAGCCCCAGAGTTCAGCCAGGTTTTGCCCACATATGTTTTATATGAACCAGGTCAGAATCATGTGTTGCATTTGGTTGTCATATCTCTTTAGTCTCCTTCAGTCTAAAATGGTTCTTCAGTCTTTCTTTGGCTTTTATATCCTGATCATTTTGAAGGTTGCAGACCTGTTATTTTGTAGAATGTCCCCAGTTTGAGTTTATCTGGTGTTTTCTTATGACTAGATCTAGGCTTACAACTTTGTGAGAAATATTACAGCAGCAATGCTGTATTCTTCTCTTTGCATTTTATTAGGGTGCATATGGCTTTAGTTTGTCTCATCACTGCTGATAGTGACTTTGATCACTTAAGGTAAAATCTGTCAGACTTTTCCATGGTATACACTTTGCAATTATTAAGTATTTTGTGAGAGAGGCTTTAAAACTAGTAAATATTCTACTTATCAAACTTTCAAAGTATTCATTTATTATTTAAGTATTTGCAGGGACGACCCAAGATTTCCTTTTATGTGGGCTATAGGTCCATTACTTTCATTATTTATTTTGATATTTAAATTATTCCCACTTTGGCCAGTAGGAGCTCTCTCGAGCTGGTTTCAGTATCTGTTTGACATGCTACATCATTCTTTGAGTACTTCTTTGCTTTCTGATCTAAGATATTCCAAGCTCATCTGTACTTTCCTTGCTTTGGTCCCAGAATCGGCCATTTTTCCAAAGAGCCCCTGTTTCTTGGAATAAAAGAAGATATCGAGAAGTCAAGATTTAAGCATGAGTGCTATTTATACGGTTGGAATTTCACTATTGCCAGGCCCTCTCAGTGAACAGAGCTCTAGATGACACATTTTTTTTACATACATTATATATACACTTACATCTCATTTATTCTGTATCAGTCTCTTTGTGCATATTGAGAACCAAGAGTTCGCACCATTACCATCAATTTGATTGCAACACTCCAGGGATCGTTCTGGCTTCCCCTTTTCCAGGATTGTATCTACCCTCTCACTGAGTGAGAAACTTAGCTTCTGTTGTCTTTTGTATGTTTACTTTTTGGACCAATCTCCCTCCTATGTGACTCATCTAATCTCAGCATTTCCTCTGTCCCATGTGGATGCCTTTTTCACCCCATTTGTCTCTGATACCCCACTATGATGATGTCATTCTCACCCCATATCCTCCTCTGGACTACCATGGCTTCCCCAATACTGCAGACACCTTTTTTCTCTGCCCCATATAACAACTTTAGGACTGAATTGTTAGGGAAGATAGGAAAGGGGGAAAGGAGGACAATGTACTTTTTCTCTTCTCATTTTAAAAATGTTTTCCCTTTATTCACTTTTATACTGGTGAATATATAGTACATACTGATTTTTTTCACATCACTCTTTATTGCTATCTACATTTTAAATGACAGCTTTATTTTTTGATATATTTTTTAATTTTTAATTTTAAAGATGTGGGGTACAATTCGGTTAGGTATACAAATGTTCATTATGCAGGTAATCTTGTTGATGAGGTGTCCCCCCCTGGCAGTTTCCACTACTGCCAACCCCACCACCCCTCCCCTGGCAGTTTCCCACTACTGCCAATCCCTTTCTCATAGTATTATGATAATTGTTCAAGGTCTGTTTATGAGTGAGAACATGTGGTACTCAGTTTCCTGTTTCTGTGATAGATCACTGAGTATGATAGACTCTAAATCCATCCATGTTGCTGTGCAGTCCATACGTTTGTCCTTCTTTATGGCTTAATATTCCATTGTGTATATGTACCAAATTTTTTTTTTTTTTTTTGAGTTGGCATCTCACTTCGTCGCCCAGACTGGAGTGCACCGCAGCCTCAACCTGCTGGGCTCCGGCGATCTTTCCACCTCAGCCTTCCAAGTAGCCGGAACTGCAGGCGTGTGCTACCACGCCCGGCTAATTTTTTTGATTTATTGTAGAGATGAGGTTTCGCCTGCCCAGGCAGGTCTCGAACCCGCGGGCTCAGGCAATCCACTCACCTGAGCCTCCCAGGGCGCGGGATCACAGGCTGAGCCACCGAGCCCGGCTTCAAGTACCACTTTTGAAAAACAACCTCTTAGAACCACGATAGGTAATTTGGTAATTTTCCATGGCACAGACATGGATAGTTTGGAGCTAGCTGTCATGCTAAAGCTAATGACTTTTACCCAGTAAACGAGCCTCGCTTACTGCTGCCCACCACCTGCCCTTTGATTTAACTGGTTGCCTTGAAAATAAGAAAACATTGTTTCTGCATGACAAAATGCAGAAAATAAAGCCAACTGCTGGTTCAGGTGTTAATATAAGAAAATGGTGGTTCCTGGTTAAAAAATACAAAAGTTAAATATAAAATAGTTATTCTGATAATGCTCTGAGAAGCCACTGAAAAATAGAGCTATTTATCTTTAAACTTAATGATTCCTGTATTGCACTGTGTTTATTGCAACTCCTTTTATTGCCTCCAATCTCTAAAGTAATCAGTTTTTTTTTTTTCAGATTAGAAAATATAGTTTATTTAAAAAGCAAATTAGAGAAAGAGGGAAACAGGAGATTCACCTTCCCAAGGCAAGGAAGGGGGCCAAAGCCAGGAAGCATGGTGACAGCCATAGCTCAAAGAACACATGGCCACACCAGAGTCTAGTAAGGCAGTGACTGCAATGGTGGTGGCAATGGTTTAGCAATGGCCCCAGTTACTATTTTCTGTGTATCCACGTCCTTTTTATTTATACACTTTCACACAAAATGTATAATGACTACATCTATATGATTATTCTGTACATGTGCTATAGCTTGCTTTTTTTCAGTTTATACCTTATCAGTACTTCTAAGGCTCCCTATTTCTTTGTGGTTGCTTTGTAGTAGTCCGTAGTCTCAAAATGCCATAATCTATTTAACCAATCTTTTAAGAATGGCCATTAGCAGCTTAGAACTAAATAAGAGCAAGGACCCTTGCTGTCTGACTTTCCAGCGTCCAGAGTGGGTGTGCCAGGTTAGAAAATGGGAACTGATGAAGCCAGAAGAAAAGGCAGATGGAATCTGAAGACATCCGTGGAGGACCCATGGGAGAACTGCCCAGAAAGTCTTCAGGGCATCCATGTGGGGTTGTCTGCATAATGGCGTGGCTTGTGTCCTTTTCTCTCCCACTGTGTTCCCTTCAGATGTCCTATTAGGTTGTGGCTTCCAGTCAGAAATGTACAGTGCACTGTTAGAGGGGCTTTTTGGAAATGCCAAGGTTGACTCCAGAGAACTGCCTCTTCTGACTCTTTCTCTAAGTTATTATGAACGTAATGAGGAAAAAATAAACTGAAAAGTACAAGGTTCACCCAAAAAAAGAATCGCCATTAGTATACTTCTGATTTTTTCATATTAAAAATAATGCTGCAGTTTACCTTCTGTTTCTGCACAAAGAGGGACCCTTTTTATGCGTCTTCATGTGTCTAATATAGATACTTAGAAGTGGAATTACGAGGTTGAAAGTTTCAGTTTTGTTAATACTGTTGTCCATTTGTCCTCCAAAAAGTTTGGACAGATTTACATTTCTCCATCAGTTTATGGTAATAAACATATCCCAACATTCTTATCAACTCTGTATTTCACCAGTATTTTCATTTTTACCAACTACTGGGATAGACAACCAAACCGAAGATCAACAAGGAAATAGAAGGTTTAAACAAACTTAAACCAAATAGACCTAGCAGACACCCAGGACACTTCACCCAACAACAACAGATTACACATTTTTCTCAAGTGCACATAGAGCATTCTCCAGACAGACCATATGTTAGGCTACAAAATGAGTCTTAATAAATTTTAAAAGGTTAAAATGATACAAACTATTTTTTTTTCACTTACATGGAATGAAACTAGAAAGCAGTAACAAGGATAACTAGAAAATTCATGTGTGGAAATTAAACTATTAAACAACCAGTAAGCCAAAGACTAAATCACAAGAGAAATTAGAAAATACCTTCAGACAAGTAAAACTAAAAACACAACATACTAAAACTTAGGGAATGCTACAAAAGCAGTGCCAAGAGAGAAATTTAAGCTGTAAATGCTTTATATTAAAAAGGATGAAAGATCTCAAATCAAAAACCTAAACATTATGCCGTAAAGAATTAAAAAAGAAAAACGATCTTAACTCAGAGCTGGCAGAAGGAAGTAATAAAGCATAGAGAGATAAATAAAATATGGAATCAAAAAACAATAGAGTAAAACCAAAATATAGTTTTTTGAAAAGATTAATAAAATTGACAGACCTGTAGGCAGATTGACTAAAAAAAAGAAGACTCAAATTACTAAAATGAGAAATGAAAGTAGGAATGTTACTACTAATTACACAGAAATTAAAAGGATTATAAAAGAATACTGTGAGCAGTTATATGCCAGAAAATGGATAACCTGCGTGAAATAGGCACATTCTTAGATACACACAACCTACCAAGAGTGAATCATGAAGGAAAAGAAAATCTGAATAAACCTTATAACTAGTAAAAAGGTTGACTCAGTAATCAAAGACTTTCTAACAAAGAAAAGCCCTGAATGAGATGGCTTCACTGGTGAATTCTATGAAACATTTAAGGAAGAATTAACACCAATTTTTTTTCAAACTTCCAAAAATAATGAAGAGTTGGGAACACTTTCTAGCTCATTCTAAAAGACCAGTACTACCCTGATATCGTAGCCAAAGACACACAAGGAAAGAAAACTATAGACCAATATCCCTTGTAAATACTGAGGTAAAAGTCCTCAAAAATATTAGTAAAGTGAGTTCAGCAACATATTAAAAGAATTATGTATTAAGACCAAGTGAGAATCATTCCTGGAATGCAGAGATGTTTCAACATAGGAATATCAGTCGTTGTAATATACCACATTAACAGAATATGGGGGGAAGACATGTTTATCTCAGTTGAGCAGAAAACACATTTGACAAAATTTACCCTTTCATGATGCTAACACCCAACAAACTAGGAAAAGAAGGAAATGTACTGAATAAACACATATGGTATATACATACAGTAGAATACTATTCAGCCTTGAAAAGGAAGGAAACTCATGTATGCTACAACCTGGGTGAACTTTGAAGACATTATGCTGAGTGAAGAGCCAGACACAAAGACAGATACTGTATGATTCCACTCATATGAGATTCCAAGAATAAACCAATCCCTAGACACAGAGGAGACTAGTAGTTACTGGGGACGGGGGCACCGGGGGGACACTGGGGACTTACTGTTTAATGAGTACCGAGTTTCAGTTTGGAATAGTGAAACATCTGGACATGGATCTGGCGAGGGAGGGCTTGAGGAGGGGAAAGAATAGTCTCTTTCCATGAAAAGTACAGCCTTCCAAAGCCCAACAGCTGTATTTCTCAGTCCTTTTCTTAGTTTGCTTGGAGGGATGAAAGGGAGATGTCTGCAGCAGGTTTCTTCTCTGATTTGGTTTGGGTGGGTACGCTCTGCAGGAAGGCCGTGACTGGAGAATACTTGTTGCACTTCTTTACCACCCACAGTAGATTGCCCTCCCCCTCAGCTCATGACTGGCACCATTTGCTTATGCCTCCCTGAGTTCAAAATGTGAGTTTCTTAGCCTGGGTTTCCCCCAGAAAGCAGAACCTGAGACCAGGCTTGCATGCAGCTAGTTCATTTGGGGAAGTGAGGGGACTCGGGAGGGTGAAGCAAGGAGAGAGTAGAAACGAGTGCCAGGCGTCACAGACTCGACAGCTGGGCCTCTGAGGAGTCATGGTGGGTATCCCCACAGGTGGAAGAGAAGAGGCTGTTTCTTCGGGCTTCCATGCCCTGTTGTCCACGCATTGCCCACACGGTATATGCTCTCTAATTTTTGCAGGTGGCATGTTCTCGAAGCCCTGATGAAGCACCAGAGCAGAAAGTGAGTGACTCGTGTGCAGCGAATTAAAAGGCAGGGTGAGGGGATGTGTGGAAGTGGCGCAGGTGGCCTCTGGCACCGTACCCACCTTGCACTGTTCCCGGTGCTCACACCCTCTGGGACGCTCCGTCTGCCACAGGGGCTTCCAGGTCATGAAGCCCAGGCCATATGTCCAAAGGTTTTAACACAGAGGGAGAAACTGGCCTCTGCTGCTGCGTGGAGCCAGACTTGGCCAACATGGTCTTAACTCTCCACCCCATAGTGAACTTCCCGCCCCCTCGGCCAGCACGTGAGTGGGGCTGAGTTGCTTGCCCACCTCCATTGTGAGGGTCTGAACCCTTAGTTTCTTTGCCTTCGCTGCCCTGTGACGGCTACACTTGCC
>CAUYQG010068334.1:0-15271 GCA_963574415.1 Tarsius wallacei
GGCCTCTTGAAGTAATCGCTTGTCTCTTGGAGGTTTTGTTCTGTCTTTTTAAGCTACTTTTTCTATGTTTTTAACAGGTGGGTTAGTTCCATGTTTTGGTCTTCAAGTTCTGAGATTCTTTCTTCTGCTTGGTTAATTCTGCTTTCCATGCTCATCTGTTTGTTACTTATTTCATCCACTCTATTCTTTATTGCTGTTATCTCAGTTATCAATGCCTTCATTCTTTCCTCTTGTCTCTCCTCATTTCTATTTATTCTCTCTATTAATATCATGATATCTGAGTTTGTGTCTTGAGACCAGTCATTCTGGGGGCTCTTTACTGTTTGGGTTTTGAAGTCTGTATTCTCAGTGGTTGGCCTTCCAGGGATCTATGTGAGACCCATATTTTTCCTTTGACTTTTTTTCATTTGTGTAGATTTTCCTCCCTCCCCCCTTTTTTAATCTCTTCTTCAATTCTGTTGTTCAGGGATGGGGGAGTAGATTTTACTTCTGTTTGCTCAATCTCCTACTTTTCCTTATGTGAATCCTCTGGCTTTGTTCAATTCTGAAGCCGGACTGTGATTGGGGGGCTGTACTTTTTGCAGTTTTGAGATTTAATTGAGGGAGGAGCTGTGATTTAGAAACTATCAGCAGATCCCAGTATCTGCTGACAGGAGTGTCGTCCCCCTGGAACCCATTTCTCACTGCCTTACAATCTGTCCATGCAGAGGGTATATATACATTTGCCCCCTGAAAGCAAAGTGAGGTAAGAAAAAGGAAAAGAATGGAAAAAGAAAGGAGGAGGACAAGAGGAAGGTGGAGGGAGAGAAGAAAAAGAGGGAAAACAGACAGGCATACCAATTAACAAATGAAGAGACACAAACAAAGACAGAAAAGATTAAAAAACAAAAACATACAGGCAATCATACAAACACACAAACCAACAAACCATCCCCCCATTGATATACTCTTCCTCAAAAATACCCGTACACAAACAGGAAGTCTATAAAAAAGCATTAAAATAACAGAAACAAAGCAAATACAAAAATGTAATCAAAAACAGAAAGATAGAAGAGAAAAAAACTAAAACAAACAAACAAAAAACAACTAAAACAAACAAACAAACAACCTCGCTCTGAAATCTTCCTGTGACTCCAACTCCCTTTCAGCTCTGGTCTCCAGCCCCTCCCCTCTGCTCTCAGCGCAGGCTGCTAGGGTTGCTCTCAGCATGGATCAGATGCCCCACGGACTACTGTGGGAGGAGGGTGGATCAGATCTGGACTCACCCGGCTTGTTGCTATTGCTGTTAAGTCTCCCCCTCAGATCTGACATGTCTGTGCCTGTTCCAGAATGCAGGAGGGGCATCTGTCTCTCCGAGTTTGATTAGGAGATAACCTTTGGATCCCAGGTTGGAGGCTGGATGGAACTGGGCAGGGCAAAGCAGGTCCCTGCCTAGTCCTGGGACAGAGAAAATGGCACTGGTCAGCATTTCCTCCCCGGTGGTAGGGTTCCTTTCCAGTTTTCCCCTGCCCTCTCCACAGATCCTGGGAATTGTGCAGCTCTACTGTCATAGTTGATGGTGTGGGCCAGATACCAGGTGGTGAGGTGGTGAGGATCAGCTGCTGTCTTCTGCCTCTTCTCAGGAGAGCTCCGAGAATAGCAGACAATCTTAAGTGCCAGGGGCTCCAATCTTAGGGTATGGGGGTTGCAGTCACCCCCGCAGGACAGCCCCGGGTGCATGAACTTGAGTCTCCCCTGAGACAGACTTTTACTCACCCACCAACACACCACCCACTCGTGCAGAGAGTCTTTATGGACATTTGCTTTTGCAGAGACTCTCACAGTCGGACCTGTTCCTTCTCCATCTTGCCAGAAATCCCGATAGCAATACTCTTAAACATCATTATTTTCACCCAAGTTTCCCATTATTATTTATCTTCCACCTCGCTGGCTTTTTTTTTTTTTTTTTGATATATTAAAACTTACCAGTTATGCCCAGCATATGCCAGGCAGAGGCATGGTTTGGTGGTTCAGCCATGTACTTCAAAGCAGGACAGCCTGGAATTAGACCCAAAAGAAATGTAGAAAAGGCAGGTGAACTTGGGACTGTGGATGTGAAACCTATAGCTCCCTGGACTACTTTGTCCCACTCCCATGACAGCCCTTCTAGTCTGATGATGGCTCTCGAACTTCACTTTGGTCTAGTTTACAGATTTCGTGCATTTCCAGAGCTGTGGGATTCTCTTTCATTTCTGGCCACCTTTGACATCTCTAGTAAAATGTGATCAGCCTTTCCTGTGGTATGTCCTACCTACTACTGCCACAGAACATGAGTTGCACAACTAACATAAAAAGCCAACTTTTTAAGCAAAGGACTTGATAGGCTTCCAGGCATTCACTACTGAATTGGTCAATTATTGTAAGTTTTCAGGATGTAAATTTTTTTCTAAAGATGTGTGGGTACAATTCAAGGTTATGTATACAAATGTCCATTATGCAGGTACCCTTGTTGATGAGGTGTGTCCCTCCCTTCCCTGACAGTTTCTCTCAACTGCCAATCCAAGGGATGTAAATGTTTTAATAGTGACCATGGAAATACACTTTTCTGCTTGGGCTTTTAACTCAGGAAATGAAAAGAGAAATTTCTTGTTTAGCCAGAAATTGTCTTGAGTACTTGGCATGCAAATTTGCTGCTGAAACTTAAGCCAGTCTTGTAATAATGTCACACTTGCAGTTGGACATGGAGGCCAAGGGGCAAGTGATTATTAGAATGTTTTCTGAACTAGAAGCCTACTTCATTCTGTATCCCACGGATTATCTCAAATTCCTGGTGTCCCGCTCTTGAGAACCAGGAGGTTCTCATCCTCTAAGGTGGCTTCTGACACAGGTGGGTTGAAGGATAGGCAGAAGCAGGTGTATCCCAAGCACCTGAAATTATGTCCATGATTTCACTTGTTCGTGAAAGTGTATTCATGATTTCACTTATTCATCCTTTGGGGTTCTTTAATTGCAGGCAAGAGAAACAAACTTTGTCCAACAAGCAAAAGAAGAATTTGGAGAAAGAAAATGAACCAGTGTAGAGAACAGAAGTAGAAGCAGGTTTGGGGGATCTAGGAAGCACACTGTCTACTTGACTGAAATTCCACCATTTTTAGTCCTATGAGTCACTTTGCTCAAGATTCAGATCCAGGGAGAAGAGATTGACTTGAGTTTCAGGCTACCCTTGGCCTGAGGCAAGGGGGACCTAGTTGCTAGACCCCAAAGACTATACATATTGGGAGAAGGATGGCTCCCCAAAGATAAATCAGAATGTTTATAGAAGATGCTGAGGTCACTGTGTCATGAAAAGATGGATCTTTTGGAATGCCCTCACTGACACTTCCTGTACAAGTAATTTGACCATGTCCAGGGCAAGAAACAGGGTGGCACAAGGACAGACCCCTCATCTCAGTTTATGCTTCCATTTCCTCTCTTCCTAATGAGCATCCTGGTTTTGGGAAATTACCCAGACCCATATGGTATTTATAGTTCCAAGAGACCCAGCTTTTCAAAGACTGACATATGCCATACTAAGAGTTATAAAAAGCAAAACCAAATGACAATCAGGACAAATTTTTCCAAATGTCTCTTTATGACAAGATCCCAGGTACAAGGAATCTGAAAAGTTCCATTATCTAACCAGAGAAGTCATCCCAGAAAAGTTTTCTAAGGATGTTTAATTTCTTTGCTTCCCAACAGCTGCTCAAATCTCAACCCCCAATCCCTTCTCTCCAGTCAAATGCATCTTTTGCATCAAATCTGGGGCCCCACTTACATAGCTCCTAGTATCTGGAATAACATCCACAGTCAAGCCAATGAGTCAGTTTTCTGAATCTTTTCAAATCCCCAGAGTTTTACTTCCAGAAGCTTCCAACAATGTCCTTAGGAAATATGACCATGTCTGAATGTCCAGTAAAGTGTATGCTTGTGGGAGCATTTGTATATAGATTCATTTTTCTGCATTCATCCTGTCTCCTTCTTTAGATCAGAAAAGTCCTAGGAAAGCCATCCTTCTCCCAATATGTACAGTCTTTGGGGTCTAGCAACCAGGTCCCCCTTGCCTCAGGCCAAGGGTAGCCTGCAACTCAGGTCAATCCCTTCTCCTTGGATCTGAATCTTGAGCAAAGTGACTCATAGGACTAAAAATGGTGGAATTTCAGTCAAGTAGACAGAAATAGGACTTTGGTTTGTTCTTCTGTCTCCCCCATGGCATCTAGTGGCATGCACACTCAGTCAGCGTTGATAGCTAACTACCATAAATAACGTGATGAAAAGGCAACACATGAGGAGACAGAAAACCAGATTCTAGTCTCACTTTTACAATTCGCTAGCTGAGTGACCACAGGCAAAGCATCCAGCCCCACCGAGCCTCAGTCCTCTCATCTTTGCAACAACGGCCGTGATTCATTCCATATTTATCCCACAGACGTTATCATGCTCACAGTAGAGAGGTGATATGGAAGGGACTTATCGTCCCAGACGTAGACATTCCACATCGTTATTAGGTCACCACGCTACGCCAGAGACAGTCAGAATGAAGTCCCAAGAAGTTAGAAATTCAGCCAACCCTGGCAATGCTGGCATTCTGATTCTTCCAGGTACAGTGTCTCATGTTTTTACCTTTCGGGCAACATTGAGACTAGGAGGCCACAGAGCAGAAGCCTTGCCATTTTATATTGAGCACAGCAGTGAGCATATTAAAAACAAGGACTGTAGCACACCAGCAGTGATGAAATGCTTTATCGGGGACATTAAAAGTCAGGCTCTTCCCTTCTCAGCAGTGTGTCTCTAAAGTCTCTTTTTCCATCTGTCCCTACCACGAAGACACTTGTTCACACTCAGACCGCTTCCTGCCTGGACCCCCGCCACTTCTCCTGCCTGACTCTCTGTCTCTTGCCTCTTGACCCCGCCTCAGCGCCAGACAGTTCAGGATGCCACTTCTCTGCACAGCTTGGAACAGCTTCCAAGTTCCTGAACCAGCTGCCTTTTCTGTTTGGGGGAAGAGTGATCTTTAACATCGCCTTCTGTATCACTCCTGTGTTTCTTTCCATCCTTTCTTCCCCAGTGTTGGCTTTTGTTTTCTTTTTACCCCGGATTGCCTTGCCACGAGCACATGGCCAAAGTGACTTCTTTACCTCCTGGGCTTTTTTGTTTTTGTTTTTCTCTTTGTTGTGTGTTACATAAATCAATGTTCTCTGCCTCAGAAAAGGAAAACTCACAGATAACCAAAACTCCAGCACACTCCCAAACGTTTTGAAGTCTGGGCAGAGTAACACAAAAGGGAACTTCCACCTTGCGATTCTCTGCCCACGAACCCCAGCACCCAGCAACTCAGCTCCAGCACCAAGTGTTCTGATCTCTTGGTCGAAAACGATGCGGGAGTTTCACTCCCAGCCTTTCTCCTCCTAAACCTGGACCGAAATTCCTTTCTTCCTGGCCATCTGGTCTCCTCATTTAACTTGGTCAAGCACAGCTTGACAGTCCTCCCCCGCTGCGATGGCACAAAGGGAGGCAGAGGAGACCTGAAATCCGCCTGATACAGTCTCAGACTTCAAATCCATGCTACTTGCGGCGAAATAAATCATCAAAGTGATATATTAGGAAGCTGCGTGCAGCAAAGCCACGTGCATTCAAAACTCAGGCTAGGAAGAGATGGATTTAGAATAAATAGTTCTGGTGCTGTGGGAAGAAATGACTGGAAACTCCATCCCGCTGGGCCTTACTTCAAAACAATATTGGCCGGCTGCATTTGGGTTATTCTTCACCGTTAATAGGGCGCTTTTACGAATGGGAGCGCATCAAAGGGGGACATCGTCATCGTTTATATTTGACTCTTTCTATTTTCAAAACTCTCTTGCATTGGGTGCCTCCATTCATCCTCTCCCAAACTTCGGAAGATGGAGAAAGCAGGAACCTACCCGATCGCTCCCTCATCTGTTCAACCCTTACTTATTGGACGCCTGGGCATGCCTGCCATGGTTCTGGACCTGCAGATACAGAACAGCAGGAAAAACGTATGAGGTCCCAGATCTCACTGAGCAAAAAGCAAATGTGAGGGAATGTCGACTCTGTCAGGTGCAGTAAGAGGGGGATAAAAAGCGAACCCAACTAAAGCCATGTAAGGGATACAGAGAGTCACAGGGAGGGAGAGGCTGTGTTCTCTACGGTGGGCGCTGATGAAATGGTATTTGAGCAGAGGCCCAAGGAACTTGGGTCAGAGGAGCCAGGGCCTGGGGGACGAGCCCGAGGAGGCTGTGGTGACCGTCCAGAGCCAGCAAGGGAGAGGGGTGTGGCAGAGAGAGTGGAGACAGGTCACAAGGCATGGAGGGCCTGGCGGATACTGCAGAGACTTTGGCTTCCAGCCTGAGCCAGTGGAAAACTTCACAGTTTTAAGCGGACTTGCATTTGGTAAGAGTGAGTCTGGCGGAGACAGCGCGCTGTTCCCCTACTGACCATTCCCTCCTTCTTTCGTGATGATAGAAAACTCCAGATGTCCTCTGGACACATGGCATCACGGAATAAGGGCTGTATTGCACATCCTGTCCTGTAGGTGGTTATGGCCATAAGACTGAGTCTAGCCAGTGGACCGTGAGTGGAAGTGTGGTGGGGTACTTAAAAAAAAATCCCTAAGAGACAGGGGGTTTATGCCTTCTGACTTTTTTTCCCATCTTCATTTTGGTTTTCGTTCTCTGCCTAAAATGTAGATGTGATGGCTGGAGCTCTGGCTGCTACATTGTACTGCGAAGACAACGGTCACCCCTCTGGATGGGGTAGTGGTGAGGTGGAAGAAGCTTAAAATTGTGGTTAAAAACATTGGCTTTAAACCTGCCTGTACTTGAACCCTGCCTCCACCCCTTACTAACCTCGCGATCTTGGGCAAGTTCCTCAGCCTCCCTAAGCCTGGCTTCCTCATGAGTGCAATAGGGATGGCAACAATACCCACCTCAGACGATGGCTGTGGGTATTAAATAAAATAAACTCTGTGCAAAGACATAACACGCCGGCACAGGGTTGGAGCCCCCTGCTTCCTTCTCTTCTTCCCTGGACCCTTCCCCACCTCCCGCGTCACCCAGAAAGGGTTGCCGACTCCTTATAAAGTGTGCCGCTCACTTAGGAAGAGGAAAGAGAGAGAAGGGAGAAAGAAAGACGCCTTGGCACATGAGTGGATGCGACGGACTTGCAAAACCCGGAGGTGTCAGCGCCCAGGGGAATATCTTCCATATGAGCCTGGGTGTGCTGGGTGACCCAGGGAAGCGAGGCCTCAGCTGTCCTTCAACCCTGGGCTGGTGATAATCCCAGAGCCCCAAGCCATTCCTGGCCGCTCCCTCTTTGTTTCTCCCCTTCTCTGTTGCCTCCTCTCCTGAAATAAAAATAGAAAGGGTGGAAAGCTCGGTGAATCATCTGGTTTTCAGGACATCTTTCCCCGGAGTGACTGAGATGTTTATTGGCCTGTGAGGATATTTGGAGGTTGTGTGGAGAGGATTCCTTTGTGTGTGCGTGTGTGTATGTGTGCACGTGTGTGCGTGTGTGCGTGTGCAAGCATGGGCGTGCATGTGTGCCTGTGTGTGCATGAGTTTATCTGCGTACTGGTCTTTGGAATGCAAAGCACCACATTCATGTTTCCTTTTGGGTAGCAGACTCTCTTTCTAATTATGTTTTGCTCAGGCTAATATGAAAATGAATTGGCTTCCTCTGACTCCGGTGAGCATAATAATCAGAGGAAATGGCCCTGAGCACACAATAATCAAAATAGAACCAGAAGGAAAGCAGCGAGGCTCTTGAGAACTTTCCACCGATACACTTTCCCATTCCATTTTATCCATCTCTCGGTCCTCACTGATTCAGACAACTATGAATTGACTTAGAGAACTATGTTTATAGCTGGTGAGACAAATAGGAAGGCTGAAAAAAATTCAACTTTTTCCCTTTAATCAGAAATTTGTGAAACATCAAATACCAAAAATTAGGGGGAAAAAAGTATGTCAGTTTCTGTAAAAAGATTGACCTGCATTCTGCCCCTTCTTTTATAAGAAGGGTCGAGTCAAAAAAATACACTTCCATTAATTATAGCTTACGTTGAAAGCTCTGACAAGTCCTGCACAAAAGCAACCTGGCTAAATTTGCCTAATTTAGTGAGGCCAAAATTTATTCGATCATGGAATTTTTTCCCCTACGTAATGACTCTTTGTGAACTCTGGAATTAGGATTAGAGAATACAAACTTTGTAAGGTTTTAGTTCTCAAGGAAATGCTCCATTTGTGTTCTGAATGCTGCCCCCTGGGCTCTTCGCACCTTAATTCTGATAGCTGGTTGTTTAGGTTTCCACAGAGAGACTGTTCTGTTAACAGTAGCAAGTTTTGTTCATCAACATAGTTAACTCAGCCAGAAATTGGGAGGATAAAATGCCTTTGCAAGCTGATAACCATCATCTTGACCTTACCTGGCGGGGTGTAGGTTCCGGAGGAGGAACAAGGGATATCTATATCCCAGCACACTCTCCTCTCTGTCCTTTCTGCACGGAAAGTCCTTGTCTCATTTCTACCGCCAGACAGAACCTCAGGCCAGTTCCAGTGGCTTCACGCACAGCCCCTCCTTGTTATGGAGAGAGATAAGAACCAGGGACACTCTCTTCACTTACTTAAATCTGGGGCTTGTAAATACGTGGGAGAGAAGTCTAGCTACAATAGCTATTTGGAATCAATGTCAGTAAAGCCCCTATTCTAACCTGTGTGCGAACTGAATGAGGAGACAGAAGACAGGGCCGGGGTCAGAGTGCAGGGAGAGCCGTTCTGAGCATGCTCAGTAGGCCAGGCTTGTCCAGTGTAGACCCGGTACACATGGCAAGCCACAGTAGACGAGCGTGTCTGATTAATGACAACTTCCGAAAGGGGTCACACACAGTACCAGAAGCCCAGCTAAGCCCAAAAGGAGTCAGCCTGTGAACACAAAGGCTTTTTATTAGGTGTGACATCTGTTCCGATCTCTGTTGCCAATTAGGTGGTCATTAGACTCAACCCACACTTATCGATAGGGGAGAGATGCCACTGAGAGGGACATTAACACCTCCATGCAAACTGTAAATCAGGCTGCCCTGGCTGTCTGGAAGCATATGAATAAGCACCTCCCTCGGGGTTTTCCAGCCAGGGGTTCTCCTCTGTTCCCGGAGTGGCCGTCTAAACACCCAGGCACCGGATCAATGAGCGCCTCTAGAACAAAGGATTATACCAAAACTTTTGTTATTTTATTTCTTTCTAAAGTCATGCACACACATAGTAGAAAATTTAGAACATTGCAGACGATCAGAGGGAAGGAAGTGAAGATTACCCACAGTGCCATAACCTTGCTCTAATCTATCTCCTTCTCTCTGCATCTGCATTGTATTTCTACAGAGTTGACATCATGTGTTCCCAGCATACAAGCCTTTGTTTCCCTCCGTTCCAGACACATCTGGCCCCCTTGAGAGTCTCCAAACACTCCTGGTATGCTCCCACCTCACGATATTTGCACTTTTCTCCTCATGGCATGTTCTTCCTCCAGATCCTCCAACAACTAGACTGGCATTTGCACCTGAATCAAATCACTGCTCATGTCTCTTCCTCCAAGAAGCCTTCTTGGCCACACGTGCTAAGACAATTGCTTCTCTTAGTCATTCTATTTCTTTCTCTGCTCTATTTTCCTGCAATGCACTGTACTATCTGATAGCATATTTTATAGTTATTTGTTATCGGTGCTTCCCACTGCAATGTAAGCTCCATGAAGGCATGTTCTTTTGCTTTGTTCACCACTGAGTCCCCATGACCTAAAACAGTGACTGACCCACAGGCAGATGTTCCATAAGTATTTATTAAATGGGAATAAATTTTGTTTTGTAACTTGCTTTTGTCCCCCCTTTAGCCATATTGTACGGAACCTTCAGGATCACTAAATATCGTTCAGCAAACTTTTTAAAAGATGGCGCCGCATTCCATATAGCTATGGCTGTGCTATAGTAGGCTTCATCAATCCCCAGTGGTTGAACATTTGGGTTAAGTAGTCCTCCATCTTTTTTTTCTTCTCTTTTGAACGAATGTAGTACATTGAAAGTATTTAAATGCTTTATCTATACTGGGCAAACCATGACCTTGGAAACTTAATTGGAAGCCTTATTGGAGGAAACCACCATTAATGAGTCCATGACCAAAGGAATTTGAATTTCTCTGATGGAAAAGATGGGGAAGATGAGGATACCTGCCGAACCAGCAGAAGGGACCATATCATACTTGGGAATCACATGTGATTTAATGCAAGTACTTAGTACTTGTGGAAAATAAGAAAATATGTTGAGATATACAGGTGTCATGGGTTAAATTGTGTTCTATCAAAATGTATGGGCTTTTTGTCTGTTTGTTTGTTTCTAAAGATGTGGAATACAAGTCAGGATTAGATATATAAGTGGCCGTCGTACAGGTGAAGTTTGGGTCTCTCACTGATCTTCACTTCACCTGGTTTGGGATCAGGAACCTTATTGATGTTATGTGCCCCTCATCCACTCCCAGCAGTTTCCTGCTACTGCCAATCTCTCTCTTTTTTTTACTATAAAGATGCGGGGTACAACTCAGGGTTAGGTATACAAACATTGACTATGTAGGTCCCCGTGTTGATGAGGTGTGCTTCTCCCTTCCCTAGAAGTTTCCCTCAACTACCAATCCCTACCCCTCCAATAGCTTCCCACTACTGCCAATCCCTTTCTTATAGTATTGTAATTGTTCAAGGTCCACTTATGAGTGAGAACAAATGGTACTCTGTTCTTTATTTCTGTGATAGATCACTGAGTATGATCAACTCTAAATCCATTCAAGTTGCTGTGAAGTCCATATGTTTGTCCTTTTGTATGGGACATTTTTTAAATTCAGTCCAGCTTCGATGGGCAGCATGGTTGGTTCCATGTTTTTGCTATTGTGAATAGAGCTGCAACAAACATACGTGTGCAGGTATCTTTTTTATAAAATGATTTGAGTTCCTCCAGGTATATTCCCAATAGGGGAATCCAATCTCTTTCTTATAAGATTAAGATAAATATTCAGGATCCACTTATGAGCGAGAACATGTGATACTCAGTTCTTTGTTTCTATGATAGATCATTGAGTTTGATAGACTCTAAATCTATTCAAGTTGCTGCAAAATTCATGATTTTGTCCTTTATGGCTGCATACTATTCCATTGTGTATATGTACCACATTTTTTAAATCCAGTTCACTTTCAATAGGCAGCAAGGTTGGTTCCATGTTTTTTGCTATTGTGAAAAGTGTTGCAATAAATATGTGTGCACAATTGTCTTTTCTGTAGAATGGTTGAGTTTCTCCAGGTATATTCCCAGAAGGAGGATTGCTGGATCGTGTGGAAGGTCGATTTTTAGATCTTTTAGAAATCACCGCACTGTTTTCCACAGAGGTTGTACTAATTTACACTCCCACCAACAGTCCAAAACATATATGCTGAAGCCCTCATCCCAAGTGCCTCAGAATGTGACTCTACTTGGAATCAAGACCTTCAAAGAGGTTATTAAATTATAATCTGGCTGATGTCCTTACAAGAAGAGGATATTTGGACATCCAGAGAGACACCAGGGATACACACATAGAGGAAAGACCCTGTGAGGACACGGTGAAAAGGCAGTGTCGAGAACCCAAGGAGAGAGGCCTCAGGAGAAGCCAGCCCCGCCCACATATCCGTCTTGGATTTCCAGCCTTCAGAACTATGAGAAAATAGATTTCTATTGTTTAAGCCACTTCATCTGTGGTATTTTATTATGGCAGAGTAAACTAGTACTATAGGTAAGCGCAATGATGCCAAAATGCCCCTGAAAATGTATTTGGGGCTTGTTAAGTATATCTTTTATTGCATAGCAAAGGCCACAATTTTCTATACAATCAGTTCTAAAATTAAAATGGAAATCATGAGGTTCATATAAATCAATAGTCAAACCATTGCCTAACGTGTAACTTTTTCTGGAGTTCCTGGTAGTAAACATTTAAACAACAAAAATTAATATGGTTCTCAAAGAAATCAATAAGGATTTCAAAGGACTGGTCATTTCTGCTGCACTCAAGAGCATATTTTATTTCCTTTCTAATTTATCCAACTTTTTGACTCTAAATCAATTAATTGGACTAATATTTAGTAACCACTTACAGCGCTCCAGTTCCTGGGGATGCAACAGTGAGTAAGACAGCTGCTTCCTTGCCATGACGAAATTTAACCCTATTGCAGTAAAGAGTTGAAGTGACAGGCAGTTCCAAAATGGCATCTCCTACTGGCGGAGGCAAGTTTCACCTCCTAAGCCACGGGTTGGCAAATTTTCTCCATAAAGGGCCAGGGGTGAAATATTTTCAGCTTTGTGGATCAGGCAGTGTCAGTCTCAACTACTCAATGCTGCTGTTGTAGAGTGAAAGCAGCCATAGACAGCAGGTAAACAATAAGCATAGCAGTGTTCCAATAAAACTTTATTTACAAAAATGGGATGCAGGCTAGATTTGACCCGGGAGTCATTGTTTGCTGACACCTATCCTAAGTGCTACCTTGAAAAATTGCTTCTTTCAGACCAATATAAAACAACTCTGAATAAACTGTCCTCTTAAGTGAGAAGTGTCCAGTAGAGTGTGGCTAGATCCTTGGACTCTATAGCTTCTGCAAGAGATGATTCTGCACGATCTGTCTGATCTTGCACAGAACATGAAATTGCATATCTAGATGGCTCTACCAAAAATATGAGGTCTGTTCACCTGAGCTCATAACACGTTCTCTCTTTTCTCCCAACTCTTTAGAACATGGAGCACCACCTTTTCATAAAATTTAAGCCAACAGTGCCTGGCAGGCAATTGTGTCTAATGTTTGGGGGATGAGCTGGCAGCCTCTGGGCATTTCTGTCCTCCATCGGGGCTTATTCGTGCTTCCTGTTCAAGTTTCCAGAGCTTTCACTCGCAAAACAGTACTTCTCAGAAACCATGGTTTGTGGCCTAAGCTGCATGTACCACACCCTGAAGTAAAACTTCCAGACCACATTAAAACATGGGTGTGCACAGTTTCCAGAAATGTCTGTGTAAAGTGGATCCACCTGGGTATAGAAGTGGCATAAGGTCCTCAATCCCGCAATTACAGGCTCTCTGAAGGCTTCATATTCCAGTACAAAAAAGGACAACAAGGGTTTAGAATCACTGGAAACAGCATCATAATTATGACTAAACTTATGAACATCATTCCACACAACAAAAGTAGCCCAAAAAGAAGCAGGGACAAGGTGTGAAACACAGAGGACAAATGTTTTTTCATGAACTGAGGAGTTCATTTATGCACTCAACAAGTATTTATTTGAGTGCTATGAGCTAGGCACTGTTCTGGGTGCTGGGTGAGACAAAAATCACTGCCCCGTGGAGATTTCAGTCTATATCTGGAAAAGCTTCCTGGTAGAGGAGACCTTTGAGCTGGAAAGGGCCTTTATACTGTATAACTTCAAGGGTGCTCTTGACATCACAATCTATTTGAATACCATCTGTTGGAGTTGTGAGTTGTATAACCCGTGTGGTCTTATGTAGTGACCATGCACTAGAGTCCCGACAGACTAGAATTTTAGTAGTCCAGAAGCAGAAGAAGGCAGTCCAGGGAGAGGAGAATAGTATGTGCCAAGGTGTCAATCGTCATTTATTTAGTACCTGCTATTACATGACCCTCGGCCTTGGTGTTACTAAAAGGCAAATTCTTATGACTTGCATTATAACACCACATCACTCCTTCAGTCATAGAACTTAGAAATAGTTATTGAGCACCTACCATGGCTCTGCTATAAAACATGGGGATGTAGCAATCCAATGGGAAAAACATATTGACGAATTCCAAGAATGATGATCAATTTAATTGCAGAGAGCCAGGTCTTAGGAGAGCTTATAGCTGGATAGTTAAGAGACTTTCCTGATGAGTGAGGGTGGAAAGAAGGCAATAAAAACATGAGAGGGGGAATGGATTTGAATAACTTAAGAAATCAAATGTCCACAGCAGCAGCAACCCAGGAGCAGCCTTGAGCAAGGTAGGTAGCTCAACTAACAAAGATTTAGTGCACTGTCTTCTTGTTAATCTGGATATTAGGTTTCCATGAGAATCGGGGAGAGGGAGGGTTGACCTCAGTGTGCATTTTGTGGGCACATGACCTTGTTTCTCTAAACGACAAGTGGGCATCAATATAAAATTGCCAAATACTAAGGGAACAGATTTGAAAATAGCAGCGGTCTATGACTCCACTCCAAAGCAAGTGAGCATAAATCATTTCTAAGAGTTTGGTCTTTCTTCTCTTGGAAATGTTAGAGCAGAAGAATCCCACAAATAACCTCTGTAAGGAGGGAAAAAGTAGCCCATGGGTGAACTTAGAAGCTGGAGAGAGGTATGATGTGCTAATGCAGAAATTATGGACTGGAGCTGATTTTTAAGGTCAGACGTCTCTGAAAATGTCTGACATGTGATCCAGAAGCCAGAAGAATGCAACACATTTTATTTATCTGGGCAAGCTAGCCTCAAAGTGCAGCATATCTAAAGAGATTTGAAAAAGAATAAACATGCATGAGGTGCCATGTTTGGTAAACATGAACATGGCAGCAGTGGCTTGGGTTCAGAAAGAAAAGTCCCAATATCTTCAAACAGTAGTTCTCAAACTCTATCCTGCATCAAAATTGAATCAGGATGTCTGAGGCAGACCCTAGGAATCTGCATTTCTTATAAATTCCTAGGTGATGCTGATACCATTGGACCATGTGTCTATAACGACAGCTGGCATTCCAGGATCTAGCCCCAAATCTCATGTTCACACCTTTTTGCTACACTTAGGTTTCCCATCATGCACCTGACCATCCCAGAAAACTAAGATTCTTTTCACACATCCAGAACATTCCATAAATGAGGTCTCCTATATATGTTTTTTTATTATGTCCCTCTATCCTTAATTCCTCATCACTGCCTCATGAAACCCTTAAAGGTCAGCTTGAGCCGGGCTCGGTGGCTCAGCCTGTAATCCCGCGCCTTGGGAGGCTGAGGTGAGTGGATTGCCTGAGCCTGTGGGTTCGAGACCCGCCTGGGCAGGCGAAACCTAATCTCTACAATAAATCAAAAAAATTAGCCGGGCGTGGTAGCGCGCGCCTGTAGTTCCAGCTACTTGGAAGGCTGAGGCGGAAGGATCGCCGGAGCCCAGTGGGTCAAGGCTGTGGTGGCCGGGAGCGGCCACTGCACTCCA
>CAUYQG010068335.1:0-32179 GCA_963574415.1 Tarsius wallacei
AAACAGAAACAATGATAGAATTAAGAAGTTGGAAACAGGCTGGGCTTGGTGGCTCAGCCTGTAATTCCGCGCTTTGGGAGGCCGAGGTGAGTGGATTGCCTGAGCCCGCGGGTTCGAGACCCGCCTGGGCAACTTGGCGAGACCTCATCGCTACAATAAATCAAAAATTAGCTGGGCGTGGTAGCGCGCACCTGTAGTTCCAGCTACTTGGAAGGCTGAGGCGGAAGGATCGCCGGAGCCCAGCAGGTCAAGGCTGCGGTGACCAGGAGCAGCCACTGCACTCCAGTCTGGGCGACAGAGTGAGACTCCAACTCAAAAAAAAAAAAAAAAGAAAAAGAAGAAGCTGGAAACACATAGTGAGTACAGAAATCTTTGTGTCTTGAAGGTTTTGGCTTTATAAAATTACTGCCTCTTGTATTGCTAGTTCAGGTAAGAAAACGTGCACTAAGGTGTCCATGACATGAGCAGTTATTTCATTATAAAATTGTCATTTTCCATGATCTTGAATTCAGCCTTTCCAATCTCTCCTTGAAATAATTTATCTTTTGTATCAAAATCAAAATCTCACTTCTCTAGCCTCAGTTTTGATTTATTTTAGTATGTATATATCTGATCCTTTTAGTGTTTTGGAATTTCAGTTCCACATTTGCAGTAATTTTAAGGATAAGAAAATTATTTATAATTTTAAATTATTTTATATGTTATGCAGTTTCTCTTTTGGAGGAATTAAAAACTTCTGTTTTTATTCTGAAAATATAGTTCCAAATTTTATCCCTGGCTACCTGTTCTTTACTTGGTTTCCTGCAGACATAATAATAGAAACACTTTAAGTTCTCTGAGCTGCCACAATTTCTGTAAAGCTATTACCTATTTTATTATATTCCACAGGAAAAAAAAAAAGCTCTTAACACTTTCTGGATTGCTTTTGCAATTTATAAAAAGGTCAGTGAAATGGCACTGTAAAAATGCTCTCACCTTCCACCATAGGTAATAAACACGTCCATGGGGGAACTTCTGTTGACTTCATTGCAGGTTCTGACTCATCCAGTATAAAGGCCACCTCCAGATGGGTTGTCACTGGTTAATTTGGATTCTCTTGCTCCTTCACAATGCTTTAAATTGTTCCTTTCTCTCTATTACTGCAATTATCTATTTAAGTCTTCCGAATTTCAGCACTTTAAAATTTTGTATGGTTCTTCAGAAAAATACAAACTGATCTTCCACTTCTTCTCCAGCAGTTTTCATGAATTGGTGTTAGTTTTCAATCAGGTCGCTGATACAATAAAAGGGATTTAAATCAATTCTCTGCCTTGTCAAGTGACTCCGAACTGGACTTGGCATAGAAGAAATGCGGTTGATCCCTGATGTGCTTTGTCCTTTTCTGACTTTCTCCATTCTCATCTCTGATTAATGAAGTCTGTGTCATCACGTCAAGTTTGTCTTTGTGTTATTACATCTTGTGATTTTTTAAAACGTTTTACTTCTTTTGAAATGAATTCCAACATCTATTTGTGACATTTTCTCTTTCCTCTCAGGGAGTTCTGATTGTTGCAAGATGTGTGGGGCCCACCGAAGAAAGGGATGGACGGTGTGAATGTGGGCCTCACATATGTGAAGGATTTCACAGAAAGAGATGAAGGAATGGAAAGTCTAAGCAAGATAAAATATACTAGCGAAAGAGATAAGCAAAAAAAAAAAAAAAATTGTCAGTTTGGCTAGAGTATGATAGGCATGATAAGAAAATGGAAGATAAGCCAAAAAGATACAGTTGGCTACCAGGCCTGTGGCAAAGTATAGAGAGCCTGGAATGGCAGGCTTTAGGTAGAGGATTGAAAAATTGTCTCCATGTCTCATAATTCAGTGAGGCCTAGGCTAATGCTTTTTTCCTCTTTTGATTTGAAAGGACTTTTGTTGCTGGTATCCAATACCAGCATCAGTTTAGTGTATTCCCTTTAAGGTAGGAGATACTTTATAATTATTGGTAATAAAGCATTAATATTATTTTCTTGGCTAGTATGGACCATGCCACTGAGCTACTTACTATTCCTAAGAGAACATCAACTTTTTAAATCTTGATTTTCTAGTTTGAACAGTGAATGATAAGAGAAGTACTATGCTGATTAAAATGTATTTAGAATTACAAGATTTCTAAATCTGTACATTTAGTGCCTGTTTTTCTTTCACTAGTCACACTATCAAATCAAAATGCACATCTACATGCTTTTAGATGAGCACTTGGTTTTTTGGATTGCATTTTATAAAATGTAAGTAGGAGGAACGTACCTATTGCCTATTGTTCGTGTTTGCATTAAACCCTTAATAGGTTTCTTTTCTTTACCATTTGCCAAAACTAATTCATTATTCTTTTTTAATCTAATAGTATCTATAGGTTAGGATCTCAAGAACACCTAGCATAAAACTTACAATAAAACTCTTTTTTTTTTCTTTCTGAGTTACCACACAATAGTGAGAAGTATAAATGCATAAGGTGAGATTCAACTGATTATGTTAACAGTATTATTGGGAAGTGACATCTCATCACAAAATTTTATCCAAAGGTTATTCTTACTTCTGTGAGAAGAATTGTTCCCAAACTTCTCAATATGTACTAATAAATTACCGTAATTAAAAAGTGGGAAAAATCTATAGACAATTTAGATAGAAATGATAGAGATACAGATAGGACCAAAAAAAACCCTAGAGTTTTTAGTTATTTTTTCCTGAACTATACATAGTCTCAGTGGGACCAGAAACATCACATCTCTCCTATCATCCCTGCCATCCTTACCCCTGAAAACTGTGTACCCTGTCTACTATTCTGGAAGTATAGAAGATGGATACGAGTGTCCATCTCAGGGGAAAGGCCAACACTACTACTCTTTGCTGTTATTAACTCATTTTAGTTCAACCATTTTCCAAAAGTTCTAATTCTTAATGTTTCACCTATCCCTGCAGTATTAGTATCTCTACTACACTACAGCTTATACCTTTGCCCTGCAAATATCCCAATTTTTCTCTTACCTCGGAAGAAAGATTGCTGTTAACTCTTCCTGTTGAGTTTTTATTTTTCTTTCTTTTATTATTATTTATTTATTTTAACTTAATTTTTTGTTGTTGTTGAAATTGTGGGGTACATTTCAGGGTTAGGTATACAAAAATTCACTGTGCAGGTACCTTTGTTGATGAGGTGTGCACCCCTTTTCCCAGTTAGATTTCCACTACTGTCAGTCCCACCTCCCCACCCCTCCTCCCCTCCACAGTTTCCCACTACAGTCAATCCTTTTCTTATAGTATTACAGTAGTTGTCAATGTCCACTTATGAGTGAGAACATGTGATACTCATTTCTTTGTTTCTGTGAAAGATCACTCAGTATGATTGACTCTAATTCCATCCAGGTTGTTGCGAAGTTCATGATTTTGTTCTTCTTCATGGCTGCGTAATATTCCACTGTGTATAGGTACCACGTTTTTTTAAATCCAGTCCTCTTTTGATGGGCAGCATCAAACTGACAAACTTCTGCAAAGCCAAAGAAACCATCAAGAAAGCAGGGAGACAGCCCACAGACTGAGTTTTTATTTTTCACTCCCTATTATTTACTTAGGCTACTCTGCTACTATACGTAGACTATTATGCTAGAATACTACTATTCTACCTAGACTGTTAGGCTAACAGTCAAGTATAGTTTATTAGGCTAACAGTCAAGTATAGTTTTATTAGCTTATTTCAGGTTAATTTTGTACCCCTAGAAACTTTATTGAAACAAAGTTCCTGCGTCATATCTGTCAACACATAACCAGCACACTGGTAGAAACTGCTATGATGGGGAGATGGGGATCAAATTGCTTTTCTTTACTCCAGGCATCTTGTACGAATAAATTTTAGGTGCATTTTGTTTGTAAATAGTCTAACTCCTGGATTTTGCATAGCAATACCTGCTAAAAATAATCTGACATTATCTGTTTATTGTCTTTTTTTCTCTATTAGAATGTAAATTTCTTGAAAACCGGGAATTTTTTCCAATTCTGTATCCCCAGTACCTTGAAAACCGGCTTACACTTAGTTGAAACTCAGGAAATATGTGTTGAATGAATGAATAAATGTTCTAGATCAGAAGCAGCAATGTCCTGTGCCTCTTCTTTACCCAAGTAAATGTCCTGCTTTTGCACAGGATCTTCAGAGTCTGCTAAATTCCTAGGATGTTGTCCTGGGGGAAAATGAAGGAGGCCAAATTTCCTGGAGTGCTTCCACTTTCCTTTGATGCTTCTCTCCTGTCAGACTCCAAGGGCTCTGACCCTGCTGTTGGGAAGAAAACTGTCTCACAAAGGAACCATTTATTAGCCATCAATTCAGTGAATACTTATTGAGCATCTGAGACTCTGCTTCTCATCTGGTAATAAGTGTCAGGAAGCACAGAAAAGGGAGCAATTGCAAGTCAACTGTCATGTCATGGGAGCACTCAAGTTACCCTATGCAGACACTCGTGTGACCAGGAATTGAGGCCTCCTGCCAACTGCCATGGGAGCAACACATCGAGGAAGTGGATCCCACATCCCCACTCAAGCCTTCAGATTACTGATGACTCTGCTAACTTCTTGACAGCAACCTCAAGAGAGACCTTGAGGCAGAATAACCTAGCTAAACTGTTCCCAAATTCCTGGCCCACAGAAGTTGTGAGAAACAAGTTTGTTGTTATAAACCACTACGTTTAGGGGTAATTTATTATGCAGCAATAGACGACTAATACAGACTTCAGTGAAAATAAACTTTAAATCGGGCTCTTAATATTGCTGATGGGGAAAAACGTTTTCACCCAAGTCAGACACTGCTGAAAGATTTCTCAGAATGTGCAGATAGGTCATTATCCAAAGCACACTGAGAATTTGGAGTCCCCAAATTCCTCCTCACAACTACAACCTAACATACTGGTCTTCCTAGAAGCCACACCAAGAGGGTCTGTTGAAGCAAGAAGTTAAGAATGGGATTAATTTGCTCCACACCAGACACTCAAGAGAAATTGGACTGGCTTCACAAAGGACAATGTGAAATGTGTGCACATCTCTAAGAGCTTATTAAATCTCTGACAAATAACCATAGGTTAAGCCTAAAATCCAAAGCAAAACAAATTGCCTTGACCCATTCCGTTTTAATATAAAGTATAATAAGCAATAAAATGTATGTAAGAGAGAAAGAATAAGAGTTAAGACCTGGAAATATTTCCACTAATGAGACTGACTTTTTGTTTGGCCACTTCTGTTGCTTCTTAGCAGCTTTAATTTCCCTTTCTCTCTCTGTTCCTTTTCTTCTACTTCCACTGGACATGACCCCACTCGGACTTTTTAATAATGAAACATTAATACTTTCATCAGCAAAAATATGTCCTCTACTAAGCTTATCATATTATTTCCTTCCATAAAACTTGTGCCAAAGTCCCCAGTTTCTTCTTTTCCCTTGACTCAGATCTGAGAGCAGCCTGGCCCTTGGGGCTTTTCTATATGACTCCTTACATCCCACTCCAGACTATTTTTGTTGCCCATCATCTGGTCTGAGAGCCTGGCCCACAGTTAGTGCTTAACAAATGTTAGTTGCTTAGTCACTGCCGTCACTATGACCACCACCACCACCATCATCATCACTATCACCACTACCTGTAGAAATGTTGATTCTTTGTATTTCTGACATTTTGCACCCTAGCTGGTTAACTTTGGCAGGCAATCCTATCTAACTAGTGGAATGGACTCTCAACTTTATCTGCTCAGAAATATAGACACTACCTGATCATTCCCTATCTTAGCCAGTTTCCCTGGCCTTCATTCCCTCATACCTTCCTGAATCTTCAATACCTGTATTTCTACCTTCCACAGAATTGAAGCTTATTAGAGGTAGAAGGTACCTTAAAGTTCATCCTGCTTAACTCCTGAAATTTTGAGAACAGCAAAATTTAGGATTAGTCAGGGGAATAACTAGTGGAACCCACTTTCCAGTCTCCAAGCCCAAGGCCTCCTTCTCTTTAACCATGGCTCTCAGTCAGGGATGATTTTGACACCCATGCAATGTCTGAAAACATTTCTGATTGTCACAATTTGGGGGTGGGGTGCTATGGGCATCTAGTAGTGTTTTGCAGCATCCCTGGCCTCTACCCACATTTAATCCTACAACTGCAAATGGTGTTTTATCATGTAAGAGGAAAATAAGGTTAGGAAATTAACCCAAGGACACTTAGCTAGTAAGTACGAAAGTCATTAATTATAAGTCTACCTGGCTTTGAGGCACACTATACTCTTCACTGTGGTGTTCCCATGGAAAGAAAAGTAAAAAAAATCCATAATGTTAGCATAGTATACACAATTATATATTATACCATATGATCTTTTTTATTATCGCAAAATTTGACTATTTATAGTTCTGAATTTTGCAAATATAAACTTATGTCCCCAGGGAAAGAAAACTACTACTGTCCTCACTTGGTGAAAAGAGGAAGTAGCTTCAATAAGTGGTTAGGGCCCTGGACCAAATCTCTCAGGGGTGCTGTGAAGATTCATTAGCTTAGCAAAGAAGACGAGGACATCTTACTGACAACACTGGCAATTGGAAAAAGTTACCATATTTTGTTCTTATTAGAATAAAAACATTAGGGAAGAGAAATCTTTCCTGGACTTACGTGTACTTTTCTTCCACAAATATTTCCTTTGTAAGTTAATATGCCTCTGGTGGCCTTCTACCAAAAAGGGCAGCATTTTTGTGTGCCCTTGGATATGATGCAGGTGGCATGAGATCCACAGAGCCCTGACAAGTATGTAGAGAGACTGAAATGAAAGGAAAACAAAAATGAGAAACAAAATCTCCTAAGCAGATCTTTCAGAGGATATCCTGTCAACCAACCGCAAGAGATAGAGACACAGAACAAATCCCTTTGATTTCTATGGTGGCATTTTAACAAGAGAATGTGGCAGCAATTTCATTGCTGATACTCTGGCATGTACTATTTTTTAAACTGAGTGATCAGAACCCATGTTCTTTGGTCATTCCAGGCATCATGTTTTGTTAATGATTCTAAGTGTACTTTTATCATTTTTTGTCATATGTGCAACACACAGACAAATCTAAAAAAATTGTAATAGTGTCTTGATGGTTTCATGTTGCCTTTCATTGGAATCTGATTCATAATTTGGCTCCAATCTTTAAAATTACTTGAGAGACATGAGACCTAAAAAAGTCAGAGAGCTCATGGTCGTGCCATAATAATACCATAAATAAAACTCATGGTCTTGCTATAATGTTACCATAATCACCATAAATAAAACTTTGACAAATCACAACTCTTTTATTTCTCTATCTCTCTCCAATAGTACTACAAACTTTGTACTGATGTTTTTATGCTTATTTGTTTATATGACTGATCCTCCTGGAAGTTTGTAAATACCTTGAAGATAAGAACCATGCCTCATTATCTCCAGAGCCTATGATAATACTTGGAACAAATTAAGTGCTTAATAAATATGGGTCAAGTCACCTAATGAATTAATAAATAATTAAATGCATGAGTGAATGAATGAAATTGCAAGTCATGACCACTAGATTTCTCAATAAACCTTTGTCTGTCATGAGTAAGTACACAAAGTCTACATTTTTCTACCACCAGAGTTTTAGGGAATGAGGCAAGGGAGGAGTCTCTGTGACACCAGAAAACTTTCTCTGTGAGTAAATGGTAAGCAGCTACTGAATACTCAGAACTGTGAATAAAGATAATCAGTTTTCGAGGGCTGTATTTACTGTACACACTAGTTGAGTATTAAACTACTGAAGAATTATAAACTTGCCATGCCCAAACCTCGACAGAAACTAGAAGACCAATATTGTTTAAGCACAATAAGTTCCGTGTTTTCTGCCTCCAGGTTAAATACTGTATACTGGTGGCAGTGAGTTGGATAGACACCACAATCTCTCCAAGAGCCAACATTCTGTCACCACTAGAAACTCTCAAGGTGCAATTCTAAAATAACCTTAACATTAGCATGTCCATCCTATTCAATTCAAAGTCTCTGCCTGTTCATTGGCAAGTTGCTTATCTTCCTAGTCTCAGTTTTCCTGTCTGAAAATGGAGAGTATTAAGTGAGTTTATAGTACTAAACTCACTTCATTGGTGAAAAACCAGACACACACTAAATACATATTAACTATGAAGGTGTATAAATATAGTCCCTGATGTTAATGGCACAAGAAAAACTATTACAATGTGTTAAGTATAACAAGAGCTGTAAGTCCAAAATGCTGCAGGAACACCAAGAGCATACCCAATTCCTAAGGATGTTGCCTTATCTGAGACTTTGAGGATAATTAGGAGTTTAGGTTTAATCGAGCAAAAGGGCAAGATAGTATTGCAGGCATAGGAAACAGCCTGTGCAAAGTGATAAAGGTTAGAAATCTCATGGCATAGGCCAGACACAACAAGAAGTTTGGTGTTGCTGAAATGCAAGGTTGAAGATGTAGCAAGAGAGTTAGGCAAGGGTCATTACTAAGGACTTTACCCTGTGGTGAGAGCCACTGAGCTGTGTTAAACAAGGAGTTACTTGACCATAGCTGCATTGAGAAATAGTGTAGAAGATGGTGACAATGTTGAACTTACCTGAGCTCTGTGCTCCTGGGAAATACCAAAGGTTTAGTGATTCCTTTCATTTTCTGGAAATAGCTAGTTCCCATATGACTTAGATATAAGTCTCACAGATGCTTTTACTACCACCCTTGTTTACCTATAACAAGGTCAGACATAGACCTTCCAAATTCCCACTATTTGCTCCATAAATAATTGATCAAATGGGCAACCCTGTTTCAGGCCGCCTCCCACTTGGGAGCTCTTCTGTCTTAATAAACTCCTGCTTTCTCAAAAAAAATTAAGTAAATAATAATAATAATAATTATTATTATTATTGGTCAAACAACAAGCAGGCTGAGAACCAAAAAAAAAACATGATCCCATTCACAATAGCCACACACATACACATGCACACCTAAAAAACAAAAAAACCTCAGTATTTATCTAGCCAAAGAAGTGAAAGATCTTTACAATGAGAACTACAAAACACTGTTCAAAGAAATCAAAGGCAAAACAAACAAATGGAACATCTCATGCTCATAATTTGAAAGAATCAATGTCACCAAAATGTCCATACTACCCAAAGCAATCTACAGGTTCAATGCAACCCCTCTCAAACTACCGGCAATATTTTTCACAGACCTAGAAAAGAAAATATGTAAATTCATATGGAAGCGAAAAAGAACCTGAATCACTAAAGCAATCTTCAACAAGAAGAACCAAGCTGGTGGCATCACATTCTCAGACTTCAAACTTTGCTACAAGGCTATAGTAGCCAAACAGCATGGAGTTGGTACAAAAATAGACAGATAGACCACCAAGGGAACAAGATAAAGGATCCCTAAATAAAACCACAGACCTATGCGACTCATCATTGACAAAGCTGACAAAAACAAACATTGGGGAAAGGAAATCCCATTAGTAAATGGTGTGGGAAAACTGACTAACCATATGCAGGAGAATGAAACTGGGCCCCTACCTATCACCATACATGAAAATTAACTCAAAGTGAATAAAGGACTTAACTGCGAAACCTCAAACTATAAAAATCTTAGAAGAAAACTTAGGGAACACCCTCCTGGACATAGGCCTAGGCAATGAATTCATAGCCAAGCATTCAAAAGCAAATAAAGCATAAACTAAAATTGACAGAATGGATCTTATTAAGCTAAAAAGCTTCTGCACAGCAAAATAAGCCATCAAGAAAGTAAAAAAAAATCCACAGACTGGAAAAAAATATTTGCAAACTATGCATCCAAAAAAGGTCTAACATCCAGAATCTATAAAGAACTCAAATGAATCAACAGGGGAAAAATAAGTTAACTCCATCAAAGACTAGAAAAAGGACATGAACAGACACTTCTCAAAAGATGACATACAAGCAGTCAAGAGACATATGAAAAAATGTTCAGCATCACTAGGCATCTGAGAAATGCAACTCCATCTCATCCCAGTCAGGGTAGCTACTATTAAAAAGTCAAAAAAAAAAAAAAAAAACAGCAGGTATTGTCAGGCTGCAGAGAAATGAGAACATCTGTATGCTGTTGGTAGAAATGTATGCCCGTTCAACCTCTGTGGAAAATAGTTTGTAGATTTCTCAAAGAACTAAAAACAGAGCTACCATTCAACTCAGAAATCCCACCCAAAAATCTTTGTGTATATCTAGGAATATACCCAAAGGAACATAAATCATTCTACCAAAAGGACACCTGCACTCATGAGTTTATTGCAGCACTATTCACAATAGCAAGAACATGGAACCAACACAGATGCCCATTGAAAGTGGACTGGATAAAGAAAATGTGGTACTCATACATGATGGAATATGATGCAGTCATAAAAAAGAGCAAAATCATGTCCTTTGCAGTAACATGGATGCAGCAGGAGACCTTCATTCTAAGTGAATTATCACAGTTATAAAAAAAACTAAATTCCACATGTTCTCATTCATAAGTGGGCACTAACCATTGGGCACACATGGGCCCCAAGGATGGGAACAGAAGACACTGGGCACTGCTAAAGAAGAGAGGGAGAGGGGATAAGGGATACAAAACCACCTGTTAAATACTACTACGGTGGGGGGAAGGCTTGTCAGAAGTCTAAACCTCACCTTCACACACAATATACCTATGTAATAAATCCTTAAATGTACCCCACAATTCTAAAATCATAGTAATAAAATAATAATGATTAAGTGAAATTTTTGTCTCCAGAGGTCAGTTAGAACAAAAGGCTTATTCATCAAGTTTTGGTTAAGATTCTCTTCTCCTAGCTCTCTTTCCTCAGGCCCATTCTCAGCTTGAGCAAGCATGCAGATTCTCCTTAGTAAGTCTCCTGAGAACAGGAGAGCATCAGAACATCCTCTGGTCTACTACCCAGTCAGGCCCTTCCTGCTCAACACACTTTCCCATACCCAGTTCTCTATATCCTTGTCTATTCCTCTCCCTGAAAGATAAACCTTTTTGATGCTTGTAGATCTTATAACCAGAACATTCTCCTTATTGCAATAGTGCCGTCTTCCCTGCTCCCCACCCCACTACCCCAATTTCAATAATCATTTGGAATCAAGTCTCTCCTTACTAAGTCCATACTAGTGTTCTATTTGGCAATGGATTGGATAGGAACACATCTGGAGACCACACAGGAACAATTGCCATAATCCAGGCCAGAGTTGATGAACACATGAACTGGGACACGGAAGTGGCATGGAGTGGCAAGAACTATTTACGAGGCAAATGTGGTGAGAATGGGTGGTATACCAGACAAGGGAGAGAGGAAAGAATCTGTGTCTTGTCTGAGCACCCTTCCCCTATGTGTGATCTCTCTGAAAGCAACAATCAGAAGGGGTGCTCTCTCCACACCTGCTGCAACCTTATATCATGGCACATGCAGCTTATAATTCTGTTTCTCTAACTGTCTCCTTTCTCTACGACAGTGGTCCCCAACCCTCAGGCAACAGACTGGTACCTGTCTGCAGCCTGTTAAGAACTGGGCTGCACAGCAGCGGGTGAGTGGTGGGCAAGTGAGTGAGCTTCATCTGTATTCATAGCTGCTCCCCATTGCTTACATTACTACCTGAGCTCCACCTCCTGTCAGATCAGTGGCAGCATTAGATTCTCATAGAAGCACAAATCCTATTGTGCACTGCACATTCGAAGGATCTGAGTTGCTCACTCCTTATGAGAATTTAATGCCTGATGATCTCAGGTGGAGCTGAGGTGGTGATGCTAGTGCTGGGGAGTGGCTGCAAATATAGATTAACACTAGCAGTGAGGTTTGACTACACAGAGATCATAATAAAGCAATTGCTTGCAGACATATCAAAATCTTAGCAGCGAGTGGCAAGTGAGTTGATGTACTTGCAGTTGTACACCTGCATCTAGTGACAGGCTTTAAATCAGAATCTAACACGTATTTTAGTCTGCACATGGCCTGCCCTTTATTTACCACTTCTGTCTCCACATCTTTTTTTTAAAGGGTGAGTTGCATATTTATTTCATTATATATTACAATGTAATAATAATTGAAAGAGTGAAAAGCCAAAATGAGTAAATTTAGTCAAAGTAGCAGTCATTTTAATATTGCTTAGCTTTGTCATGCTTTTTCAGCAGCTTACTTCAACTCACCTTATAATCATTAAATAAGAAAGAAAGCCAGTTTCCTGGAGATAGTTATTGATAATTGTCTTGTAACCCATCCCACCACCCCAAGCATGCTTTGCACTAATTACCCTTTTATCTTGCTGCCATAAAGGGCCAAGCTGACCTAATCTATTGTGATCAGTCTTTCCAGTGAGTAACACAGACTATCATCCCATCCCCATGGCAACAGCTCCTGTGTTGTCTCACCCAAGAATGCTTACTTACTTTTTATAAAAGGGAAGCTTTAAAAGCTTTCAATCTCAAGCATTCGCTGTCAAATGTTACTTAAGCATGTGCCCCCCTCACCAATCCTGGAGAGATAAATCCACCCTTCTTCTCTGATCTATTTTCTAAATAAACTTTTTCTGACCTACTCTTTGTATAATTCTTTGTATTCTTCCCACGGCACTGGCTCATTGACCTAACAATAATAGAAATAAAGTGCACAGTAAATGTTATGCACTTGAATCATCTTGAAATCAGCCCCCAACCCCCAGTCCATGGAAAAATGGTTTTCCATGAAACCAGTCCCTGCTGCCAAAAAGGTTGGGCTCTACCAGCTGTGAGCTTCCTGAGAACAGAGTTCATGATTAGTTGCCTCTGAGTTCTCAGCACTTAAGCAGAGTGCCCAGTGTCCTAGAAATAGTCATGAAGTGCTCACTGAATTGGATGAGAACTTAATTCATAAACGGATTCATGACTACTTAAGACATCTCTACGGGTACGAGTTCTCAGTAAGCAATTATAAAGCATTTAGGATACAAGTCCTCTGGCTTCTCAACTGACATAACTGATTGGGAAGATAATATCAGCTAATATTTATTCTAGACTCACTATGTGCTAGGCACTGTGCTAAGCTCTATGAGGGCAACTTCTTGTGATATCGTGATAGAATAACAAATATATATTTTGGCCTCAGCCCATCTCCTGGCACAAAACTCCTAAAATCCTTGGACTCTCTGATGTGGTGAGTGTCTTTTTGTATGCTAATGAGATGACCTTTGGCTGGGGACCCCAGGAAAACCTCAGGATGGTGGGAAGATAGAGGTCTAGTTGCCAGGGCAACCAATCTTGTGATTAGAGGGTTGGAACATTCAGCTCCACCAGGGCGGAAGGTTAATTAAGTTGATCTCTAAGGGCCAATCATGCCCATGTAATGAAGCCTCCAAAAAACCCCAAAATCATGGGGCTCAGAGAGTTTCCAGTTACCAAACATGCAAAGATTCAGAGACAAAAGCCGGGCTCCCGTGGCTCATGCCTATAATCACAGCACTTTGGGAGGCCGAGGTGAGAGGATTGCCTGAGCCCACAGGTTCGAGACCAGCCTGGGCAACTTCATCTCTACAATAAATCACAAAAATTAGCCAGGCATGGTGGCGTGTGCCTGTAGTTCCAGATACTTGGAAGACTGAGGCGGAATGATTGCCTGAGCCCAGCAGGTTGAGACTTGCCACTGCACTCCAGCCTGGGTGACAGGGTGAGACTCTGACTCAAAAAAAAAAAAAAAAGATTTAGAGACGTTCCAGTTGGGAAACATAGCACACCTGGAGAGAGCATGGAAGTTCCGCACTACTTTCCCCATACCTTGCTCTATGCATCTCTTCCATTTGGCTCTTCCTGTGTTGTATCCTTTATAATAAATGGGTAAACATAAGCAAAGTGTTTCCCTGAGTTCTGCGAGCCATTCTATCAAATGATCAAACCCAAGAAGTAAATCATGAGAACCTCCAGTTTGTAGCTGGTTGGTCAGAAGTGGGTAACCTGGAACCTACTACTTGCTATTGGCATCTTACATGGAGGTGGTCTTGTGGGTCTGAGTCCTTCACCTGTGGGGTGTGCACTAACTCCTGTTAGTGTCAGAACTGAATTGAAATGAAGGACGCCCAGTTGGCATCTGCAGAAATTGGAGAGTTTCTTGGTGAAAGAGAAATCTCCACGTTTTGCTGACCAAAGTACTGAAAAGAAAAAACAGTTTTCCCCCATACAATTGCCTTTAATCCTCACTAAAACCCTAAGAAACAGTTATCATTGCCAGCATCCTTATTTTACTAATTGGTGAGCCATGACCAAAAGAAGTTAAGCAATTTTCAGTAAAGAAACAGAGCTTGAATTCGGACCTTCAGTTGGATCCAGAGCTCTGCGCTTAATCCTTACCTGTTACCATCCCCCTTCAATATGAACAGCTCATCCTGGGAGGAATGCTCATCTTTCCAAATAAAGGGAGATCTGAATAATCATATGTCAGAGAAAGATAGATGATTAAAACAAGCAATGGAACTTAGGCTTTCAGGCAAATGCCAGAAAGACAAAAATGGTTTGAAATGTGAATGCCACATTTATAATTCAATAGAAATGCTGACTGAATAAGATGAGATTGTGATGGTCTTGACATTCTATACTAACAATCCCTCAGTGTAATAATTACCTTCCAAAGCATTGCAGCCAGCAACACAGAGAAAAATGCAAAGCATCATTTTTGCATAAATATTTGCTTTTCAAAAACTCTCCGTGTGCATTTCCTGGGAATATTTTTGTATTTACACAGCTAGAGAATATTCAGAGATTATAACAGCCGGCATCATGCACTCTGGAGCTGATCATCTGCAAACATGACGTGTGCTCAGGAATGGCCAGGCAGCCCTATGAGATGTGACTTGGAGAGCAACCAGAACATTTAATTGCACCTAAGGCATATTTAGATTCTTTTAGCTAAGACTCATTCTAGAGTGATGGCCATATGATGGACTCAAATGTACAAAAGCATGGCCAACACTAGCCTTAGGCCTCTGGGAGGTGAATCTATAACCTGACCACAAATGGGATGGTATCCGGCAGCTTTCAAGGTGGACAGCAATTCAGGATTATCAGTTATTATTTGAAACAAGACACCTAACCCTGTATCCCACACCACACTCCCAAATGTCCTTCATTCCATCTTTTTCCTTTAAAATCCCCTACCCTCACTCAGCCCAAGATTTTGAAATGGTATGTTGAAGGTGCAAGCCTGACCATTTCCCCATTTGCCAGCTTTTGGAAGATAAAAGTGACTTTTCTTCCACAAGCCCTTATGTCTCTCATGTTTGGCTTTGAGTGACAAGTGGCTAATGGGTAAAAAAGGACCAAGGTCAGTGACTTGAGCTTTTGGGCCATGGGCAGCCATGACAGCAGAGGCGGACTGCAATCAGATTTGTGTTTTTGAAAAAACTGCTCCACACTAGGTGTGTGGATTTGAGAGGAAGAAGGTTGAAGCCAAGAAGACTGGTTAGATGGTACTAAGTAATCTGGGTGACACAGATAAAGCCTGAGCCAAAGGAAAAGTAACAAAACAGGGAATGCATTTAAGAAGTATTTTGGAGTTAGATTTGACATGCTTTGGGGAACACTTAAACACAGAGGACAATGGAGAAAATAGAGAGTGACAAAAAATATAAAGAAAAAAACTGTATTAAAATTGTAATACTCAATAAGATGAATACAAGTCATGTTTGACTTCTGCAATTACAAGAGGGGCTCAAAGTGGTTATCATCAGTGTCCAGACACTTCTGATTACTACAAACATCAGTTAACATCTCTTAAAATGTGTATGCATTTTTTTGGCATCACCAGATGGCTCTGAGGTTTCTAGCTTGGAAAATTAGGAGAACTGTGATGCTATTAAGAAACTAGGAAAAGGCTGGGTGTGGTGACTGATGCCTGTATTCCCAGCACTTTGGGAGACTGAGGCAAAAGGATTGCCTGAGCCCAGGGGTTCCAGGCCAGCCTGGGCAACTTGATGAGTCCTCATCTCTACAGTAAATTAAAAAATTAGCCAGGCGCCTGTAGTTCCTGCTAGTTGGGAGGCTGAGGCAAAAGGATTGCCTGAGCCCAGGGGTTCCAGACCAGCCTGGGCAACTTGATGAGTCCTCATCTCTACAGTAAATCAAAAAATTAGCCAGGCGCCTGTAGCTCCTGCTAGTTGGAAGGCTGAGGCAGAAGGATCACCTGAGCCCAACAGGTCTAGGCTGCAGTGGCCATGAGCGTGCCACTGCCCTCCAGCCTGGGTGACAGAGTGAGACTCCAACTCAAAAAAACAAAACAGAAAAAAAAACCCCCAAAAGCGCTTAAAAGCATACCTGAGTGTGAAGTGGGGCAAAATTTCTTAGGCACATTTTAAACAAAGCCACAATTGGGTGCTGGCGTCATGAGCAGAAGCAAAATCAGAGGCCATCAGACCTTCAATCTGAACTGAGGCCTCAGGGCTGAACCCGGAGAGCTTTGAACCTGGAGAGGGTGATGGTCCCCTCAGTATAGAGTTGCGGAATTTTCCTGTTTAAATCTGGGAGTCATAAAAGGCCATCCAGTCCCTAGAGCTAAGGGGAGAAACTGATGCACTCATCCTTTGGGCTCAGGGACACAATGTGAGAGAGCTTTGGGTGGAAGGAGATTCACTGCTAAGAAACCAGAGCATCAAGTTGCCATCTTCTGTGTGTGTAGGACCAGAGGTGGCACCTCCCAAATGAGGCCCTACCCAAACTGAGAAATTATCACCAAAGCTAGTTCAGACCTGCAGAGGCAAATGTGAACTCACCCCAGAAAGACACTTTCACAACCCAGGACACTGAGGGACATCCACAGAAAATAATTTTCATTTGGGCAAGCTTATAGTCAAAAATCACATACCGCCTAAAGGAATGAGTGGACATGGAGACTGCCAGAAGATGCATCAAGTGACAGAAGTTACTTCTCAAGAACCCTGATCATGGAACAGAGATAAAGTCATAATAACAAAACTAATATTGACCGAGCACTTACCTTATACAAAGTGCTATGCTAATTGCTTTACATTTGTGATTACATCTGCTCAGCAACTCTATGGGTTGGTATTACTACTATTCTTTATAAATAAATAGTAGGCACAGAGAGGTTAAGCAACCTACCCAGGACCACACAGCTAGTAACCAATGGTGTCAGGATGTAAACCAGGTGGTCAGAACTTCAGAACTTCCACCTAAATGTAATCCCCACTTTTTCTTTTCCTACAATCAGACTTTGAAGACAAGAGCTAATAAAAAAAGAACAAATCAAATAAAAATAGAAATATCATTATAGAAGCAAATGCTTAATGAAAAGATTAAACTACAGATTGAATGGAATTGAGAGAATTAGCAAATTTGGAAGACAGTTTTAGGGAAATTACCCAAAATATGACATGGAGTGGCAGATAAATGGAAAATAAAATTTTTGGAAGATAAATGACTGAATGCCAACATTTATTTAAGAGAGGTAGCAGAAAGAGTGAAAATAGTTGAGAAGGGAAAAATATTTGAAGAGCAAATGAAGAAAAATTTTTTCAGAATTAAATGTGAAAATTCATATTAAGGTATTCATTTGGTCTTTGACAATCTGACATTAGTTTAATCATCCCAACATTTGTTAACAATATGATTATTGCAAATCACTAACTTCTCTGAGACTTAGTTTCCTCCACTATGAAAAGGGAATTGTGCAACTATTTCAAAGATTTCCTTTGAAAACTAAATATTATGTTTTAGTTTAGAAAGTACTTAGCCCAAGTTCCAGTACACAGGGGCACTCAATAATTGTTTATTCACTAAATTCAAATTTATTTAAATAAGAAAATATTTTCCTATCATAATTCTATTTTTCTGATATGTTTTTTCTCTAGTACTATCTGGGTTTTTTTGGCAAAGTTTTTTTGAAAATACAGACTCTTTGAAATGTATCTACATTGACATAGAAGACAGTCACTGTTTAATAAAGGCTAGGCATGACTCAAGCCTGTAACCCCAGCACTTTGGTAGGCCAAAGTGAAGGGATTGCCTGAACTCACGGGTTCAAGAACAGCCTGGACAACTTGGCAAGACTTCGTCTCTACAATAAATCAAAAAATTAGCTGCGCCTGTAGTTCCAGCTACTTGGCAGGCTGAGGTGGAAGGATCATCTGAACTCAGCAGGTCAATGCTGGGGTGGCAGTGAGAGTACCACTGCACTCCAGCCTGGTTGACAGAATGAGACTCCAACACACACACATACAAAAAAATGGCTGAGCCTGAAGATATAAGAAAAATAGAATATTTTGCTATATGGTAACATCTACATTTAATTTTTAGACCAAAAAAAATCTATCTTGTCATCTAAAATGCATATCTAAAATCCATTTTGTTTTTGAAGAATATGTAAATATATGAAGATAAAACAATGTTAACTTTATAAACTGCCTTTCCTTCATAAATTGTTCAACCTTAAGGTTCGATTTGAGCTAACATCCAAAATACTAGCATATGAATGTCTTAGGGCTCCATCTAGTGCTTATTAATACAATCTGCTCTGCTAGGAATAAGCATCTGAATCATAAGCACATAGAGGTTTCATAAATCATCCTTTGGAAGGGGCCATGCCTGCAATGTTAGCTTCAAATCCTTTTGTCTCTGCTAACATTATGCTCTGTACACAATTCAAAAGAACTACCCATTGAGTCAAAGTGCTTTTTCTCTTTTTTTTTTTTTCACACATGCCGATCTTCACCATCCTGAACAGGTAAGAATCCAGTCTCATTCATCTCAGTGGCCACCATGTTGTGTGCAGTGCCTGGAGCAAGGAGGTGGGTGTTAAGTAAATCCTAATAGATAAGAGTAGAAATATAAAAAATGTGGTAGAGTTACACTGCTATTCAAAAGGAAAAATTTGGACCTCCAAAATGATTTTCTTACACGATAAAGGTGTATCTTTACAGAGAATAACAAAAATTCTGATGTAAAACTCTACAAAATCATTTCTTCCATATACTTGCTTTAATGGAGGCTTTCTGCATTTTGATGTTGATGGACTGATTGTGTAGCTGTCAAGGGTCCTTAGTCACACAAAAAAAAAGAAAAAATGACTCACATTTGTATGGCACTTTAGAGAGAGAAATCGAGTTTAGATAGATGTGGTGATAGCATTTGCTTCTGATTGAAGCACATGCAGATCTCAGCCCTGATGGTCTCCAACCAGTGTTTATGAGAAATAATTCACTGTTTGTTTGTTTCCTTGCTTGTTTGTTTTGCAGGGGTGGGAATTTCTTAATTGTAAATTAATTGTTTCTTAATTGTAAATTGAACTGTCTCTAATATTTCAAGAAAATGGGGTTAAAAACTGGTATTTTTATTCCTTGAGAGAAGTTGCCAGCTACAAGAGCTTTTACATTTTCCACTTCTTTGATAAGAAAAAGACTGATAGACACATAAAACTTCCCAAAATTGAGTAAAGCCATTTAACTGCAACCTCTCTGAAAACAGAACTGCAGTATTTTAGTGAGAACAGTTATAGGCACTACAGAGAAAAAAAAATGCAATTTCCTTTCTTTGATGAACGTTTTATCTCACAGAAGTGTTGGAACAAATGAACAATCTATTCCTTCCTCTGCCTCAAATTAAAGGTCATAAACCGTCACTGCTTATAATCCTTCAGGCCAGAGTTTAGACAGACTTCAACCATGACTAGTAAGAGGTCTCTGAACACTTCCTCAGGCTCTGATATCAGCAGCAAAGGGCAGGACAAGGGGATTACCAAGAAAACTTCATTAAGATAAGCTGTTTTGTACAATTTGCCAATGAATTTTAGAACAAGGTATTTCAATTTTGAGTTTTTTGTTTTATTCTTGACAGGCTAAAAAAGAAAAGAAAAGACATGGTAGTGTTAAATTTAAAAAGTTTGTCAAAATAACATAACACATTATCCTTGCATGCATATCCTTGCCTTCTAATTAATCTTTGGGATTGTTTGCAACTGAGAAGCAAAGAAATCCAAGTTAAATCAAGATATCATTTTTCTCCTACATGAGAAGGCCAGATTCTTTTTAAACTACCAACCCCCAATATCTTGGCCAGGGTGCAGGAAGTATCCACTTTCTAGAGAGTAAAAAGTTAATTCCCTTTGATCTGCCAATTCCATTCTGGGAATTTATGCCAAGAACAAATATGGAAAGAAAGATGTTATGAGAATTTTCATTATCCCATTTATTTACAAAAGCAAAGTTTTGGAAACAACCTAAATGCTCAAAAGCAAGATAACAGCTAAGTAAGTTATGATATATCCATATGATAAAGCACCAGCTAGTCATTAAGAAAGTATGAAAGAATACTTTAAAAAGATAGAAAAATTCCACAATATAAAAGTTGAGAAATAAACATACTACCAATCAGCAATACATATTTATAAAGAATGCTATGAATATTGCTATTATGACTCATTTGATTTTCTCTTTGGGTTTAAATATTTGTACAATGAATATGTATATCTGTTATCATCTGAAAAAAACAATAAAAGCATACATAAAAAATTAGAGTCATGAGTTGGATAAAATCATGAGCCTGAATGAAGAAACAGAAACATCCATTGTTCTTTCAAAAGATCCACCACAATTTAACTACAATTAAGCAATCACAGCAAGGGCCAGGATCCAGGTGATGGGATCACATGAATCTACTTCAGATTTAATTTCCATAATAAATTATACTAGCATTGTCCTGCAGTATAAGGACTGCAGGACTGTATGAAGCAATGTCCATGTGTCAGGCTTGTGCCGAAACGAATGATAAGAACGGTATGCACACACTTGTGGCAGGACGTTACCACTAGAGTCACTGGAAGAAGTTGCACCCAGTCAGTGTTTCAATGACCTGAAGACTGCAGTGTGACCACAACACAGGGTGGGTAGTGCAGGCAGGGAGGGGTGAGAAGACGGCTAGAAAGATGACAAGAAAAAGAGTGTAGTTGGAGTTTGGATATATTCAGTAGGTTATTGGCACGGCTTTTCTTTCTTTCTCTCTTTTTTTTTTTTTGAGTCAGAGTCTCCCTCTGTTGCCCAGGCTGAAGTTCAGTGGCATGCTCATGGCCACCACAGCCTCGATCTGCTGGACTCAGGCGATCCTTCTGCCTCAATCTTCCAAGTGGCTGGAACTACAGGCGTGTGCTACCATGCCTGGCTAATTTTATGATTTATTGTAGAGACGATGTCTTGTCATGTTACTCAGGCTGGTCTCAGACTCCTGAGTTTAGGTAATCCTCTCACCTCCGCCTCCCAAGGTGCTGGGATTACAGACTTGAGCCACCATGCCCGGCAGTTCTTTTCTTTCAAGTTCAAGCACACTGATGCCACAATCAAAATCTGTGCTTTAGAACTGTGTGTGTGTGTGTGTGTGTGTGTGTGTGTGTGTGTGTGTGTGTGTAATGTGAAGGATGAAGTAAAAAGAATCCAAAAGCAGAGTTGCCAGTCTGAAAACCACTACAATGGTGCAAAATTTAGAAAAAATAGAAATAAGTTAAAAGGCCTGAAATGGGGTTGGAATAACAGGAATGAGGAATAGGAAATGGATGAGTGAAGTAGTGAGGAGGTAGAGAGGACAAGGGTTTGTGATGAAAGGGAGGAAAAATGACTGGAGAGCTATTTGCAAGGTGACTGCTCACACTGTGATGATGTAGTTAGCACAAACTTTGGATATTTCGATCAGCACAGCTTCTGCAGATCCTTTAGCAAGTGACGATGTGCCATCTCTACTCTTGCCTTATAGCTACAAGGAGCCCTTGAGAACCCTGGAGGACACGGTGCTTCTCTCTATAGGTCATTGTATTAAGCACAAGTTCAGAAGAGCCCTGGCATGAATAATCTGAAGCAGGTTTTTTTTTTTTTTTTTAAAGTCAGGTTCTCACTCTGTTGCCTAGGGTGGAGTGCAATGGCTGCATGCAACTGTAGCCTTAACCTCTTGGGCTCAAGCAATCCTCCTACCTTAGCCTCCCAAAGTGCTGGGATTAAGGCACAAGTCACGGCACCCAGCCAGAAACACAATATTTTTTAAAGACTGGATTTATAATATAAGTTTTTTTGTTGGTTTGTTTTTGTTTGTTTGTTTTTTGAGTTGAAGTCTCACTCCATCACCCAGGCTGGAGGGCAGTGGCACATTTACAGCTACCCCAGCATCGACCTGCTGGGCTCTGGCAATCCTTCCATCTCAGTCTTCCAAGTAGCTGGAACTACATATGTGGGCTACCATCCCCAGCTATTTTTTTTTATTGTAGAGACAAGGTCTTGCCAAGTTGCCCAAGCTGGTCTCGAACCTGTGGGCTCAGACAATCCACTCACCTCAGCCTCCCAAAGTGCTAGGAAACAGGTTGAGCCACCGAGTCCATCCTGCTTCCCTCCAAAAAAAGCAATTCATTTTGACCTGCTTCCCTCCAAAAAAAACAATTCATGATATGTATAAATTTTATTGTTGCTGTTGCTGCAATTTTACTAGGTGATGTGTGAAGCAGACATTCTCAGCAATTTCCTGAGCTTCAGGCCATCTGTCATTTTGTGGGGGTTGGGGAGGGAAGGCAGCTGGACCAGACAGGAAGGGGCTGATGGATGAAAAAGGTGCTGAATCATTGTCCCACAGAGAAGCTGCATGTGACTAGGAGTCCCAGGTCTGACACACCAGCTCCTCAGACAAAGGGCAATCAACCCTCTAGACAAAGTGCCTGTGTATTTTCAGATCATTGACTTACATAGCCTGTATCTCATGTCTCATATTTCTCTCACATCTACAATGGCAATGTTTATTGACTGAAACAAATTTTGGAGTTGGCATATCTTTTCAAAGCAAAATATTTACCATTACTGCCACAAGTCATTGAAGACCCAAAATTGAGCTAGCTAAATACATAGCTACATTATTCTTAAACATTGAAGTTGATTTTAGCAGAACAAAACTTTGTAAGTTTTTAAACAATAGTGATTTCTCTACAGAGAAGGCAGAAAAAATTGATATGCACTAACTAAAATGTAATGTTCTCACCTTAGAACTACTTAAAGATTATTATGAATTTTGGGCTTCTACCCTGGCCTGTATGCATCTTTATAAAGTCTGCAAGTATATCCTTTTTTTTTTAGTCAGAGTCTCACTCTGTCACTCAAACTGTAGTGCAGTGACACGCTCATGGCCACTGTTAGGCTCAGGCAATACTTCAACCTCAGCCTTCCAAGTAGCTGGAACCACAGGCATGTGCTACCACACCTGGCTAATTTTTTAAAAAATGTATTGTAGAAATGAGGTCTCTCCATGTTGCTCAGGCTGATCTTGAATCCCTGAGCTCAGGCAATCCTTTTGCCTTCGCCTCCCAAAGTGCTGGGATTACAGCGTGAGCCACTGCACCTGGCCAAGTGTATCTTTTTATCAGCAACTAGAGGTGGACTTTTCTATTTTAAAAACGGTAACCTCTTTATTTTCCCAAGTTGTATACTATTGTTTAATAGACATGGCAAAGAAAATGATGCCATTTTCCCATTTTATCTTCTACATAAATTATAGACTGAGCTATAGGCCACACTTACATTCTTAACATTCTTTTGGAAAAATCTGTTGGGAATAACAAAATTATTTTATGGCTTTTAATAGCCTTTCCTCTGCTTTTGACTCTGTGGACAAAATCCAATTGAGGCTGCATTCCTGAGTTCAAAGCAAAAGTCAAGCTATTCAATAATATTAATAACTTTAATCTATCTGAGAGTGCAGATCATTAGAAATAGCCTTTTGATAGCTTACATGAAATCTCCAAACTTTCTTATCTAGTCTTTATCAGTAAGTATATTTTATCTACTTTTAAACTCTCTACGTATGCTAATATATTAACATGTACATATAGGAATATTATATAAAACTAGAAATTTCAAAAAGGCAAGCTAAAAATGAAATGAACACTACTTTTAAAATAATTTTAAATTTATTTATCTATTCATTTATTTATTTTTGAGTTGGAGTCTCACTCTGTCGCCCAGGCTGGAGGACAGTGGCATGCACCTGTCCACTGCAGTCTTGACCTGTTGGTCCCAGGTGATCCTTCTGCCTCAGCCTTCCAAGTAGCTGGAACTGCAGGCATGCGCCACCACGCCTGGCTAATTTTTTTGATTTATTGTAGAGATGAGGTCTCACCAAGTTGCCCAGGCTGGTCTCGAACCATGGGCTCAGGCAATTCTCTCACCTCTGCCTCCCAAAGTGCCGGGATTATAGGCGTGAGCCACCGCGCCCGGCCTAAATTTATTTATTAATGATAAATTATCCTCCTGCCAGCTTCTCCTGCACTTCTGGCTGCTCCCGCTGCTACTTAGGCTCTACTTCCCATTGCAGCCAGCACGTGATGCACACCTCACCTGCCAGAGGCAGCAGCAGCTCTGCACCCTGCCACCCTGGCACATTGGTGGGGAGCAGGCAGCAGTTCAGTGGCCCAAAGGTGGCTGAGTTGGCCGCGCCAGTCCCGTCCCCGCTGCCAGCTCACCTGAGGCATGACTGGGCACAGGCGGAGGATTTGGTCAGTGCCCACGAGCCCTGACAGAACAGCAGAGTATCTGCAGGAGCTGTCCCTGAGCTGCTGGCATGTAGGTGGTGGTGCCTGGAGGAGATGGAGCACCACGTGGCAGGCTGAGCCATGAGGACACCACCTGTTGGAGTGCCCCAGCAAACTTTGGCTGGGGCTGCCCACCACCCTGACGGCCCGGCCAACTCCAGCTGGCATGATCTTGGAGCTCGCAGTTGCTGCAACAAGACTCTCCTCTAGAGGGGACTGCAACCCACCATTGCCTTGAGATTGGAGTCCGAGGCAGAGGGATCGTCTGCCGTTCTCTGGACTCTCTTGAGAGGAGGCAGCAGAGAACAGCTGCTCCTCACCACCTGGCACCTGGCCCACATCATCACCTGTGGCAGCAGACTGGGCACAAGCAGGAGATACTGTGGAGAAGGCAGGATGTGGAAATCTGGAACACAGCCCTGCCTCTGTGTTCAAGACAAGACATCGACTGGTGCCATCTTCTCAGTTCCGGGACCAGACAGAGAACTGCATTGCCCCAGTCTCTAATCGGGGACCAAGAGGCTATACCTTCATCGGACTCAGAGAAACAGACTCCCCTCCCCCACACTGGAACAGGCACAGACACATCACATCTGAGTGAGAGACTTGACAACCAGTGGCAGAAAGTCAGGGGACAAACACACCCCTCCTCTGTGTGAACAGATTGCAAGGCAGTGGGAAGTGGGTCCAAGGGGTCCCACACACCTGTCAGCAGATACTGGGATCTGCAGATAGCTTCTGAATCACAGCTTCACCCTTAATTAAATCTCAAAACTTCAAAAAGCATAGCCCCCCACCCCCAGTACAGGTTCAGAATTGAACAAAGCCAGAGGCTGTATATAAGACAGAATAGGAGATTGAGCAAACAGAAGTAAAAACTATCCCCCCATCACTGAACAGCAGAATTAAAGAGGTAAAGAAAAAAGGGGGAGGGGGGAGGAAAACCTACACAAATGAAGAAAAAACAACGGAAGAATATGGGTCTCACACAGACTCCCAGGAGGCCAGCCAGTGAGAATACAGACTTCAGAACTCAAACAATGAAGAGTCTCCAGAATGACTGGTCTCAAACCACAAACCCAGCTATCAAGATACTAATAGAATAAATAGAAATGAGGAGAGACAAGAGGAAAGAATGAAGGAGTTGATAACTGAGATAATAGCAATAAAGAATACAGTAAATGAAATAAACTGATAAGCATGGAAAGCAGAATTAACCAAGCAGAAGAAAGAATCTCAGAGTTTGAGGGCCAAAATATGGAACTAACCAAAACTGTTAAAAACATAGAAAAGACGTTTAAAAAGACAGAACAAAACCTCCAAGAAATGAGCAATTATATCAAGAGACTGAACCTAAGATTAATTGAAATCTCTGGGGCAGACAGACAGACAGAGACTACCCTGAAACAAACATACCATGAAATTATCCAAGAAAACTTCCTTCATCTCATCAGTGACATGACCATTCAAACACAAGAGATTCAGAGAACTCCTGCAATACAACAAATGAGAAGACCAACTCCTAGACACATAGTAATTCACTTACACAAAGTAGATATAAAAGAAAAAACCCTAAAGGCAGCAAGAGAGAAAGGTCAGACTACCTACCGGGGAAGAACAGTTAGCATAGCAGCAGATTTATCTGCAGAAACACTTCAGTCTAGGAGAGTTTGGAGCCTAATCTTCAAAGTTCTTAAAGATAAAAAACTTCAACCAAGAATTACCTACCCAGCTAAGCTAAGTTTCATCAGCAATGGAGAATTAAAATCCTTCCCAGACATTCAATCCCTAAGAGTTTATGCTGCCTAAGAGCAGCTCTGCAAGAAACACTTAATAAAGTATTTAACAGAGAAGAAAAAACACAAAGAATGACAACATTCTTCCCAAGAATGCAGAAAAAAGATTGAAAACACTCATAAATCAACCCCCGAATCAAGAAAGACAGCAAACAATGAACTCTTTAAGAACACCACGACAGGGATAAACTCTCACATCTCAATAATTAGCCTGAATGTGAATGGACTAAATGTACACTGAAAAGACACAGAATGGCAAACTGTATAAAAAAAAACAAAAGAATTCCAAACAGTATCATGTAATACTCTAAGATTGGAGAAATGAGGAGAAATTTGGAGAGAGAGAGAGAGAGAGAGAGAGAGAGAGAGAGAGAGAGAGAGAACACAATAGTAGGAGTCAAAGAATCAAACCATGACCACCAGTATGTAGTATCTGGTGGAACACAAATGGAGAAAATATTTTATGATCAGCTATGCCAAATGCTGCCAATTGTTTAAGCAAAATGAAGACTAAAAGACAAGGATGGCATTCAAAAACATGAAGCCAATTAATTGCCTTATGAAAAAATACTTTTAGTGGAGATGTAGAGACATGAAAAGCAAGCATGAAGTTAGTAAGCCTGAATTAAATGGGCAGAAATTAATTAAATGACAAAAATTTTCTTCTGTCTTATTCAACTATAAAGATGTAAGAAGACAGGGGGCAGTTATTATAAATATATATATTTTAAAATGTAGGCAGAGAAGAAGCTATTTGATTTTGTTTTTATAAAATGTTGAGAAAACGCAAATCAGGATACAGAGATTAGATTGATTGCTGCCTGGAATTCTGGATGGAAAAAAAGAGTTTAACTCTGAAATGATATATGAGCTCCTATGTGAGAAAAGTATAAATTGATTTGTGCCTGATGGTTGCAATACTGCATAAAGTTATTATAACTATTAAATTGCATACTTCAGGGAATTTTATATGTAAAGTATACTAAGTAAAGTTGTTACAAACAAAACATATATAATTAAAACATCATAAAAATTGTGTCACCATGAATTTCCCACCACTAATTACTTAAAATATAATTATGTTTGACTTCACATCAGACATACTTAAGAGACAATTTACAATTATTGGATGCAATGGCTAAAACTAAACTCTACTGGAGATTGATAAACATGCAGTTTGTTTTTTAATTTGAAAATATTAAGTTGAAAAATTAAAATGCAAAAGCCTCATATAGCCACTATTTATGATCCAATGAATTCTAAATTTAAAATGAATTGATAAAACTTTTCAATTTAGAATACATTATACCACATTTATGAATTTGAATACTGTACAAAAACTTTAACACTGTAAAATCTAAGTGTAAAGCTTTCTCTTCTCCTTAAAGAAAAATATCATGTCTTACTATTTTCTGAGATGCAGAGTGTACGGTTTTCCACCAATTGTAATGCCATAAATCACCTAAAATAAAGCATATCAAGAAATACAATTTAGTAGATCAGAAATATATAAAATAAAACATTATTTTTCACCCTAGTTAATAAAACAGATTCACTCAGTCCATTAAAAATGAAGATATTTTTAGAATTTATTACTCTAAATTATAATATTATAGTATCTTAATAAAATCAAGAACTTGTGGTCAATTTAATATGTGGGAATGACTTTTAGAAATGAAATGAAGATTACATTAGAAAATATAATTTTAATCTTACTACTACCATACTAACTTTCTGTTCAGAAAAAAAAATGCATTTCTTTAGTTAAGATGATTGAGACATAGCTGTAGGCTTAAATTTCATACCATATATAATGAACCAGTAACAAATTTATATATAGAGAGAAAGAGACATATACACTTAAAGCCACTAAACATATCTCAACATATAAACAGACCTAAGAGACAAGGAATTCCACAGCTCCAGGGACAAGAGAACTAATATACTAATGTGGTACATCCAGAAACAGAAAATGACTCTATGAAATTCTACAGAGGTAATAATTGGACTATGTCCACAAATGCAGACAGACATCTATCCTAGCAAATTCACAGTTTCTTCTCAAAACAAATCAATTTCAAAAGTGAGTTCCAATTTTAAGCTAGAACAGAGTCTGTGAACAGAGCCTGAAAAACTGAACAGTGCTGCTTATGACTGGAAATGCTGAGGTGTACAAGAAGCACACAGACTCAGAGGACTATCTGCTAATAGCCCAGAGCAGAAGCAAACTTTATCCCATTATTCCCCTAAGACTAATGTAAGCTGATCTAATACATTATCAGCATTGATCCAATGCATTATCCCAGACTGAACACAAAACAGAGGCAGGAAAATATCTGACAGAATCTCAACTACAATGGTGAGAACATATACACAAAAAACTACTTAACTTCAGAGGTATATCTACACCAAGAAAGAAAGGTAACAAATTCAACAAATGAAAGGAGTAATTTATTAAATTTCTCCTGAGTAAACCAAAAAGTATGTGAGTAAAACAAGACTTTTATAGAAGTATATTTAATATCCTTAGAAAAATAAATTGGTATTACACCCAAGAATTAGCAATTAGGTGTAATGGAAAAATATTTCTATAATTTTCCAACACTTGAGTGCTTATCAAATGCCTAGCACTGTCCTAAGCACTTTATATATTTTTGTAACATTTTTATCTCCACAAAAACTGCAATTTTCATTTTGAGAAAAAGATTAAGTAACTTTTCTAAGATGACACATTGAGTGAGTGTTAGAACCTGGCAGAGAAGCAATATGTTTTGCCACTATATTAGACTGCTAGCATGTGAAGAAGAGACAACTTTTATTGAAGAATGAACAAAATATTATGAGAACAAACCAATTATAGATCATATAATTGCAGTTGTCAATTTTTAAGTTAACTATTATCCTGAGTAAAACTTTCCATATATCTGAAGGAGGAATTAGTGAGGTTGAACATCAAAGTTAAGAAAATTTCTGTGAATTAAAAATGAAGTGATTTTAAAAGTAGAAGATCTGCAAGAATAAATAAGAACAAGAGAAGCTATTTCCAGGACTTCCAATATCAGCTAATAAGAAATTAAGTAGGCAGAGCCAGACAAGATGACGATGGAACTGGTCAAAGTGTGAGAGTCTCTGCAAAAGCGAGTGTCCATAAAGATGGTCTGCATGAGTGGGTGTGTGCCAGTGGGTGAGTGAAAGTCTGTCAGAGAGGAGACTCAGGTTCAAGTGCCCAGGTCTCTCCCCTGGAGGTGACTGCAAACCACCACTGCCCTGATATCAGAGTCTCTGGCATGCAGGAACATCTGCTGTTCTTGAGGGTATTTTTGGAGAAGACAACAGAGATCAGCTGCTTCTCAGCACCTGGCAACTGGCCCACCTATCACCTGAGGCAGCAGGCTGGACACTAGCAGCAGAAACCATGAAGAAGGCCCAGTGAGGAAACCTAAAACTGAGTCCCGCTGCCAGTGAGGAGACTCCTGCCACCATTTTCTCTGTCCTGGGAACAGAGATCTGCATTGCCCCACCCAGTTCTGTCCAGTCTCCAACCTGAGACCTAGAGGCTATCTCCTTACTCCTCTGAAATCGACGGACGCCCATCTCCCACACAGGACTGGACACAGACACATCTGATCTGAGTGGGAGACTTGCCAGAAGCAGCAACGGAGGACATATCTAATTCACCCTCCTCCCACAACAGTCCACAGGACATCTGACCCACTCTGAGAGCAATCTGATCTGCCTGCACTGAGAGCAGAGGGGACTGGCTGGAGGCCAGAGCTGCTCCCTAATGAGGTGGCAGTTAAAAGGAGCAGCACTGCTTGGGAAAGGAATCTGAAGTTCCAGAAACTGCCACAGAGGGAGCTCTTTTTATTTCTTTCCTTGTTTCTTTCCTTCTTTTCCCTTCCTTCCTTCCTTTCCTTTCTTCCTTTCTGTTTTTGTTTACATTTTTGTACTTGCTTTGTTTGTGTTAGTTTATTGTGATTCTTTTACATTTTTTGTTTGCGTATAGGTATTTTTGAGAGTGAGTATATCAACAGAGGTTTTATTTCTTTGTAATCTTGTTCGTATTTCTTTTGTTTTTTCTGCTTTGTTTGTTTCTTTGTTTATTCATTCGTTGGTGTGTCTGTTTTCCCTCTTCTTCTCTTTGTTCACCTTCCTTTTGTCTCCCTCCTTACTTTTTCTATTTTTTTTTTCTTATCTCGTTTTGCTTTCAGAGGGTAAACCTACATCCCTACCAGATGCACAGATTGTAAGGCAGTGGGAAGTGGGTTCCAGGGGGCCCACACACCTGCCAGTGAATACTGTGATCTGCAGAAAGCTTCTGAACCACAGCTCCCCACTTAATTAAATCTCAAAACTTCAAAAAGTCAGGTCTCTTAACCCAAGTCCAGCTTCAAATTTGAACAAATCCAGAGGATCTACATAAGGAAGAATAGGAGATTGAGCAAAGAGAAGTGAAAGCTACCCCCCATCACTGAACAGAATTGAAGAGAGAAAAAAAGGGGAAGGAAAACCATCACAAATAAAGAACCAACAGAAGAACACAGGTTCCAAACAGACTCCAGGGAAGGCAAGAACTGAGAATACAGACTTTATAACTCAAGCAATGAAGAAGTCTCAGAACAACTGGTCTCAAATCACAAACCCAAATATCAAAATATTAATAGAGAAAATAAATAGAAATGAGGAGAGATAAGAGGAAAGAATGAAGGAGTTGATAACTGAGATGACAGCAATAAAAAATACAGTGAATGAAATATATAGCAAACTGATAAGTATGGAAAACAGAATTAACTAAGCAGAAGAAAGAATCTCAGAGCTTAAGGACCAAAATATGGAACTAACCCAAACTATTAAAAACATAGAAAAGAAGCTTAAAAAGACAAAACAAAGCCTCTAAGAGATGTGTGATTATATCAAGAGGCTAAATCTAAGATTAACTGGAATCCCTGAGGCAGAGAGAGAGAGAGACAGAGACCACCCTGGAACAAACATTCCATGAAATTAACAAAGAAAACTTCCCTTGTCTCATCAGGGACATGACCATTCAAACAAAAGAGATTCGGAGAACCCCAGCAAGACATCAGATGAGAAGACCAACCCCTATATACATAATCATTCACTTATACAAAGTAGGTATAAAAGAAAAAAATCTTAAAAGCAGCAAGAAAGAAAGGTCAGACTACCTATCAGGGAACACTAATTATAATAGCAGCAGACTTATCTACAGAAACACTACAGGTTAGAAGACAGTGGAGTACAACTTTCAAATTTCTCAAAGATAAACAATTTCAAGAAGTTCCTACCCAGCTAAGCTAAGCTTCATCAGCAATGGAGAATTAAAATCCTTCCCAGACACTCAATCCTTAAGAGTTTACACCGTCTCCAAACCAGCTATACAAGAAACATTTAAGAAAGTATTGAATACAGAAGAAGAAAAAAAGAACAACCATGTTCTTCTTAAGAAGGCAGGAAAAAGACTGAAATCATGCATCAATCAATGCAAAAATGAAAAGAAAATCAACAAACAAATAAACAAACAGCAGTAACAACAACAAACTATAAGACCTCATGACAGGGATAAACTCTCACATCTCAATAATTAGCCTGAATGTGAATGGACTAAATGTACACTGAAAAGACACAGAATGGCAAACTGTATAAAAAAAAACATGATGCAACAATATGCTGTCTCCAGAAGGCTCATCTCACCAGATTCAAAGTAAGAGGATGGAAAACAATTTTCAGGTGAACATAACACAAAAGAAAGCAGGAGTCATGATCTTAATATCA
>CAUYQG010068336.1:0-11494 GCA_963574415.1 Tarsius wallacei
TTGGGAGGCTGAAGTGAGTGGATTGCCTGAGCCCGCGGGTTTGAGACCCGCCTGGGCAACTTGGCGAGACCTCATCTCTACAATAAATAAAAAAAAAAAAAATAGCCGGGTGTGGTAGCGCATGCCTGTAGTTCCAGCTACTTGGAAGGCTGAGGCGGAAGGATCGCTGGAGCCCAGCAGGTCGAGGCTGCAGTGGCCGGGAGTGGCCACTGCACTCCAGTCTGGGTGACAGAGTGAGACTCCAACTCAAAAAAAAATAAAATAATTAATTAATTAATTAAAAGTCAAAAAAAAAAAAAACAAAAAACGAAATTCCAGAATAGTAAGTACAAAGATAAGACCTTAACATAATCTAGGAAAAAAAATATTTCATACAAAAAAATCAGGAATCATAAAGGTATTTAGTCTTCTCAATAACAAATGAAACTTAGACCCCAGACAAAGTAAAACTAAATTCTATGGGAAAGTTATTTCCCATGGAACTTTACACTAGAAATCTATACTCCTCAGACATAATGCTAATCAAGGATAAGAGTATTTTTAGATACATAAGACCTCAAAATATTTATATTCCTTTTATTGTTCCTAGAGATCCTTTAGAAGATCAGCTCATCAAAGTAAGGGAGTAAACCAAACAGACATGGGATCCAAGAAACACAAAAAGCAACCCAAGAGCTATATAAGGGGAACGTCCAGAATGAAGATGACAGGAGATTGCAAAAATGACAGCTATGCCGCAGGACTAGATAAGATCAGCCAAAACAGTCAGAGCAGGTCAGAAAGATCCAACATAGATGTGTCCAGAAAGATAAAGCGAAAGAAGCAGAATGGGTCTGAAGGCTAACTGGGGGAGGGTTTGGGAACAAAAGAATAACGAGCACAAAGAAAATTAAAGCAAACAATTAAAAAGACAGCATAAAGTGGTTCAGAAGAGGAAAACTAAAATTATATTCCAGTACTTGGCTCAAATGCCCACAGTGTTAATATAATATTTACATTGAGAAGTTGGCAGGATGGGAAGTATGTAATATTTGGGGGTAATCCTTTTCTTCCACAGTAAGAATTCAATAGCTATAAATCTATAACTATAAGCTAGAAATCAAGTGACAATATAAACATGTTAGAGATATGAAATTAAAAATCAAAACAATCATGTTAAAGACTTCAAAGTGGCTGTATCTAGGAAGCAGAAAAAGAAGGGTTGTTTTTATCACAGTTTTATAGGCGCTACATTAAACTATGTACATGTAGAACCTTAACAAAAATAAAACTAAGTTTAAAAAACGTTTGAAAAAGTTTAAGAAAAGCTTGACCAGGCACGGTGGCTCATGTCTACAATCCCAGCACTTTGGGAAGCTAAGGTGGGAGGACCGTTTACACCCAGGAATTCAAGACCAGCCTAGGTGCGAGACCTCATCTTCACAAAAAAATGTTTAAAAAATTAGCCAGGCGTGGTGGTGCTTACCTGTAGTCCCAACTACTTGGAAGGAAGAGGTAGAAGGATAGCCTGAGCCCAGGAGGTTGAGGCTGCAGTGAGTCATGATGGTACACTGCACTCCAGCCTGGGCAGAGTGAGACACACAACGCAAAAAAAAAGTTAGATGTGGTGACTGATGCCTGCAATCCCAGCACTTTGGGAGGCCAAGGCAAGAGGATTGCCTGAGCCCAGGAATTCAAGACAGCCTGGGCAAGTTGGCAAGACCTCACCTCTACAATAAATCCAAAAAAAATTATGCACCTATAGTTCCAGCTACGTGAGAAGTTGAGACAGAAGGATCTTCTGAGTTCCGAAAACCGAGGCTACAGTAGCTGTTATCATGCAACTGCACTCCAGCATGGCCAACAGACTGCGACTCAAAGAAAAAGTCTGAAAGCTTAATAAAAAACTAGTTTGCATGCTTAATCAAAACATAATAAAATGAATTATTTCTAGAAATGTTAATAAACTGCTCTATTTTTAAGAACTAAGCATACTGTATGATATAGCAATATGCCCCAGCATTTTTAAAGTACACCACAGACAAGACAAAACCACCCATATAAATGGAGACATCTCATCCTGATGTCTATTGGCTGGTAACTGGTAGCTGCTACTGCTACCATCCTTAGCTATTATCAAAACTGTTTCAAAAACATGCACCTTGGAAGCACTGCTAGACTCAATCAATGTGATATAACAATGGCCCCCGAAGAAAACAAAAGCCATCAATTAAACAATATCAGACTGAAATGTGTAAAAGCAGCAAGGAGCAGTAGAAAAATACAGAATGATGGCAGGAGTCCTGTGGTGCTGGAATCACACTGTAGCCTCACCATCTAGTGAGAGATCTTCCTTTATCTCTCAGACTCTGGAGTCCTACATGCCTCATCCACAAAATGGAGAGAGCACTACGTCGCAACGGTTCTCTCAAGGATTGGAAACCGGAAAGTATAACACACAGTGTAAAAGCCTGGCACAAAGATCAACAAAACCCATCTATTGTTATTATTTAACTCGGGCATTAATCTACTTTATATGGAAAAAAGCCCTTGATTTTTGCAGTTGACTCACCTAGACTGGAAATGCTGATCTGTCTAGTACTAGTTAAGTGACTCTAGGTAAGCTACTCGTTCTGATTACAAAGAAGAGAAATTATATCACTACCACACAGATTGGTTCTGAAAACTAAGTGCCATACAGAAGTACAGGGCAGACGCAGTGACTCACACCTGTAATCCCAGCACTGTAGGATGCCAAGATGGGAGGATCACTTAAGGTCAGAAGTTCAAGAACAGCCTGGGCAATGCAGCAAGACCCCATCTCTACAAAAATAAAATAAAATAATTAACCAGGCATGGTGGCATGTGGCAGTATCCTAGTCACTCAGGAGGCTGAGGTAGGAGGATTGCTTGAGCCCAGGAGTTCAAGGTTTCAGTGATCTATGATTGTGCCACTATACTCCAGCCTGGATAACAGAACAAGATCCTGTAGAAAGAAGGAAAGGAAAGGAAAGGGGAGAAGAGGGGAGGGGAAGGGAGAGAGCAGGAGGGGAGGGGATGGGGGAGGAGGGGAGAGGGGGAAAGGGAAAGGGAAAGGAAAAGAAGGCAGGCAAGCAGAAAGACAGACAAATAGAAAGACATACGGACAGAGACAGAAAATATAAAGCACCACCTAAAACACAGTCATTACTCAGTAATTATCATCAGTTAAATGTATTTGTACCATCTTTTTATCCTTGGTAGCTAGGTCTCTACCACAGACGTAAGCTGAGTTATATCTATATGCTACATGTTTTTAATAGGAAACTGCAAAAAGAGTGGAATGTCATCTAACGTTACAAAATACAACGAAAACAGTAAGATACCTGGAACTCTTAGAAATCAAAATTTGTCTCATTAGAACTTGTTTATACAACTGACAAGGGTGGCCTTGGAAAACCACATGATTCCTGAGCAACTGGATCCTCCAAAAACAAAGACACCAGTCTGGACATGTCCTCAACTCTAAAAGTCAATGAAGGTAAACTATTTATTGAGAGGTCTGATTTCATTCTTACCAATTCTGAAAGTCACAATAAATCTTCTCAAATACCATTAGGAAGAAAGATTGCAAGCTGTCAAATGCTTTTTTATTAATAAGAAAAAGAGACACAACAGTACAATGATTTTGTCCAAGTTACATATAAGTTCAGGACTACCACTGCTTGCATTCACATCTCTGAGTCTGACTTACAGAGGTCTACACAGGTTCTAGACATCCTCTTTCAACTTGAATTCTTCTATAGACAAACTGACATACCCATATTATGTAAGGATAAAATATTTTTTAAAAATTAAAAAATCAAATAGAAAAAAAAGAAAGGAATTGAGGCAAAACATTTATCTCATTAAAGATCATTTTATTCTCTCCTTTCTGTGGGGAGCAAACAGATCTTTCAAATCACTGATGGTTACTCAAGCACAAGACAAGCATGATTTCTCTAAATAATGACTAACAAGAGCAGCTAGTGAAAATAAGTGTGATGTCAAGAAAAGCTCACTGTGAAAATAATTCAGATGCAATCAAACCTTTGTTGAAAAAAAAAACACAAGAGGTACGATTAAAATTTTTAAAATTTTTTAAAGAACCCTCTTTAATACTAATACAGTCAACTACAAAAGTGATATTTCACATTATCTGGGACTCTGCAATGCTCCCCAGTACCTGAAATGGGTTTCAATACTAACAATTTAAACTAAAATGGATAACACAAATAAATGAAAACCATCAAAGAGGAGGAAAAATGCATAAAACTAAATACAAAAATCCTCCCTCTTCCCCACAATATCTTTTTTTCAACTAAGTGAAATGCAAGCACAAGTATCAGAACTGCCATTTTTAAAAAAGGACAGACTGGGCACAGTAATTCACACCTATAATCCCAGCACTTGGGGAAGCCGAGGTGAGAGGACTGCCTGAGACCACAGGTTCGAGACCAGCCTGGGCAACTTGGTGAGACCTCATCAATAAATCAAAAAATTAGCTGGGCGTGGTGGCACCTGCGTGTAGTTCCAGCTACTTGGAAGGCTGAGACAAAAGGACAACCTGAGCCCAGCAGGTCGAGGCTGCGGTGGCTATGAATGTGCATGCATGTAGTTCCAGCTACTTGGAAGGCTGAGACAAAAGGAAAACCTGAGCCCACTAAAAGTAATAGATGAAAAGCTGTTTTTAATCTACCCCCCAAAATCCAGTCATTTTTACAATGCCACGTATGCCATCTGCCTCTCTACCAGTTTATTATCTGCATTAAAACATCAGAAAGAAGTCAGGCTCTGAGGCTCTCGCCTGCAATCCCAGCACTTTCAGAGGCCAAGGTGGAAGAATCACTTGAGGCCAGGAGTTTGAGACAAACCTAGTCAACAAAGTTCAGACCCCATCTTTATTAGAAGGAGACAGAAATTCTTTGGAGGAATCTTTACTACTATCTTGCTTATTTGGCATTAATACAAAAAGTCTAAGAAACTTTGATTGTTTTCCTTAGTGGGAAACATTTCCGTCCATATTGCCTCAGTCCCTAGAGAAGGGCATGGCAAGGGCTCAAGTGCTCCTGTGCATTCCTGAGAGCTAATAAAAGGTGTGTTTCCCCTAATTTCCTATGTACTCCCAGTGAGTAGCTTCAGGGGATACTTGACTGGGTCCCTGCAGATTATGCCCAATAAACTGAAAGATGTAAATCCCCATGTATTCCCCTTTCTTAGTAGTCATAGGTTTGAATAATATAGTATCAGTGTAAACGTAAATCTTGTCATTTGTATAACTTTTGTATCAATGTAATATGTTTTGTTATTTGTATAACTTTTGCATAATGCATGATGTCCTGGGTCCTATAAACTCCCTTTACCCTATGGCAAGCTTGTTTAATGCTTCTGCTGTGCCTTACTGATGAAAGCTGTGAGAAACCTCTGGAACCTAGCACCAGGAAGTCTGAACCGTAAAATGTCACTATCAGTAAAATGCAGCTGTAACTTAAGTTCTATATAACGCTCTGCTAGTCACGTGGCTAATGTGTAGGTACCAACAACTCTGGACTTAGAAAAGTGGATTGTAAGCCTGAAGGGTGAGCAGAACCATCTTAAAGAGGCCAAAAGCCCAGCTCTGCTCCCTGGATTGGAATTCAGAATAAACTCTTTCTGGCCGGGCTCGGTGGTTCAGCCTGTAATCCCATGCCTTGGGAGGCTGAGGTGAGTGGATTGCCTGAGCCCGCGGGTTCGAGACCCGCCTGGGCAACTTGGCAAGACATCATCTCTACAATAAATCAAAAAATTAGCCGGGCATGGCAGCGCGTGCCTGTAGTTCCAGCTACTTGGAAGGCTGAGATGGAAGGATCGCCAGAGCCCAGCAGGTTGAGGCTGTGGTGGCCGGGAGCGGCCACTGCACTCCAGTCTGGGCCACAGAGTGAGACTCCAACTTCAAAAAAAAAAAAAAAAGAAAGCAGGTCTCTACAAAACTGTGTGATAGCCGGGCTCAGTGGCTCAGCCTGTAATCCCGCGCCTTTGGGAGGCTGAGGTGAGTGGATTGCCTGAGCCCGCGGGTTAGAGACCTGCCTGGGCAACTTGGCGAGACCTCATCTCTACAATAAATCAAAAAAATCAGCCGGGCATGGTAGTGCGCGCCTGTAATTCTGGCTATTCGGAAGGCTGAGACGGAAGGATAGCCGGAGCCCTGCAGGTAGAGGCTGCAGTGGCCGGGAGCAGCCACTGCACTCCAGTCTGGGCGACAGTGAGACTCCAACTCAAAAAAAAAACAAAAACAAAGAAAACTGTGTAATAAGTATCAGATAAATGGGTATTCTAAACCTTTCTGTGCACAGTAGCTACCTTTTTATATTTTCTCTAAAATCTTTAGGAGGGAAAAATTAGAAAATAAGAGGAATTACTCACATACACATACCCCCCAACCCTCCCATCATGAAAATGTCATTGATTTGTTTAAAAAAATTTTTTTTTGTTATTTAGTATGTAATACATAACAGACACTATGCTAGGCAGTAGAAATTCAAAACAGTTTTTGAAAGCCAGGCGTGGTAGCTCACACCTATAATCACAGCACTTTGGGAGGCTGAGGTGAGAGGCCTGCCTGAGCCTATGAGATCGAGACCAGCCTAGGCAACTTGGCGAGACCTCACCTCTACAATAAATCAAAAAATTAGCCAGGCGTGATAGCGCATGCCCTTAGTTCTAGCTACTTGGAAGGTTAAAATAGAAGGATCACCTAAGCCCTGCAGGTAGAGGCTGAGGTGGCCATAAGCGTTCTACTGCACTCCAGCATGGGTGACAGTGAGACTCCAACTAAAAAAAAAAAGTTTTGAAACTGCCCCATCTTCAAATAGGTTGCATACGCTGTGATGGGAAGTACAATGTCTTTTGAAAAAGGGCACTGAAATGGTATCTGACAGGGAAGGGGGCACAGTCAGGAAAAAGAGTTGGTTCCTAAACTCAAGGAAGAGGAACGGGGAGAAGAGCAGTCCAGCCAGAATAACAGGAACGACATTTACAAAGCCTGGAAGACACAGGAGCCATGCAGGTTGGAAAAAAAGCAAATAAAATGGCTGAGCCCTGTGGGGGAAGGAAGCAGCAGTGGAAAGGCGAAGGCGAGACTGGAGTGGCAAGCAAACAACACCTCACAGGGACTTTCCACGCCCTTGGATTCCGCCAACCACTTTTAGCCCATTCCAATCGTTACCTGAAAAATCCAAATGACCTGCAGAAAGGGGACCTGTCAAAGGATTCCAACCACTTCCTTCCCTTATTAAAAACCACCATGCTATGGTGCACCAGCAGTGGCAGCTGCACCAAGAATAAGAGGGCAGGCCACCAAATCCACCCAACAAAAACAGCCTCTGCCTAAAAACACTGATGCATAAACCTGCAAAATCCCTGCTGTTATGAATAAGTGAACACACTACACACATTTAGTAAGCATTTAATAACTTATAAATACTGACTGCAACTACTTCACACCTCCACCCAAAGAAGTTTATAGACTCCAGGCAGCATCAAGGGTCTTTAATAATCATCAGCCAGTGGTCTTGGAACTTAGGCAGACATAGCATAGCACATAGTTTAGAAGTAGTTAGGCAAATTTTCCCAGGTTTAATTTAGATAACTGAGAAACCAGGTGGTTAAGCATTCTGGTGTCTTTCTTATCAATAACAACCTCTACCCGACCAGCCAGGCATATCAGACCTGACCATCTTGTGGGTTGGAATATAGAATTACCAGTGCAGTAAATCATAGAAACAATAGGGGATTACCCAAAACACAGACATGATGTTCTAAGAAAAACCCAAATCTAGTTAATTAAACTTTCATTATTTAGAAGGTCCTTGTGACCTTGAAAGGTTAAGAGATGTTAATCAAAACTCATTACCTGTAGTCCTTTGCTCTTAGCTCATGGTTTGCTTAATCACTGTTGTAAAACTATGTAAAACAGGCCAGGCTCTGTGGTTCAGCCTGTAATCCCAGCACTTTGAGAGGCCGAGGCGAGTAGATTGCCTGAGCCCGCGGGTTCGTGACCAGCCCGGGCAACTCGGCAAGACCTTGTCTCTACAATAAAATAAAAAATAGCCAGGTGTGGTAGCATGCATCTGTAGTTCCGGCCACTCAGAAGGCTGAGGCGGAAGGATCACCAGAGCCCAGCAGGTTGACACTGGGGTGGCTGTGAGCATGCATGCCACTGCACTCTAGCCTGGGTGAAGGAGTGAGACTCTTAACTCAGAAAAAAAAAAAATTATGTAAAATCTCTTGTCAAAGGCAAGCACATGTCCTTTTTCTTAAAACCTCCATGCTCTCTCTTGAGCATGTTTTTTCTAATAAATTGTGTCTTAAACTACACTTTGGATTCACTCTGAAATTCTAGTCTGTGGTGAAATCAAGAACGCACAGAACTACACCTCATACCACCCAGCATCAAAATGAGTGATTTAAAAACAACTATTGAGGAGCACATCCATGTAACACGCTGGTCTCCGATTTTAAGATTCTTAAGAGCAGAGACCACATCTTACTTATTTCTGAACCCCTTTCCTATCTCCTCCCACCATCAGTACCTCACACTTTGCTTTATACACAGGAGGTGTCCAATAAATGTCTACTGTATTATGCACTAGTGTAATGTATTTTTAAGATAGCTAAACAAAATTTGGAATGTGGAAAGAGTTTATACACTGAGCTCAGGAATTTCATTAGCCTGGATAATGACAATGTTTATACAGGACTCTCTGGTTAACAAAAAGCTTCCATATACATTCTGTCATCATCATGGCTAGTGACCAAAGACTGAAACCCAGGTTTCCTCACTCATAGGCCACTAACGATTCTCTCCATGACAAACTTCAGTTAAATAAAAAAAAAATTACTGAAAACATATTATGGCAATATATTAATATTTTGGGAAATAAAACAGTGAACAAACTCTCATGAAACTTACAGTCCAGAAGAGAAAAAATGACCACAAATGATAAAATAATGACAACCATGCAAGTACAATAAGGGACCTGTGTAAGAAGACCCTCTTTAGAAGTCTCTCAAAGACAGAGCTGGTGTTATACTCAATCCCAAACATTTTTCTCCTTTACCTTATTTCGAACCATTTAAATCAATATACAGGCATCCACATCCATTTAGTAAAACTTCTCACTTAGAAGGTGCTTTCAGTCACCAATGAATCATTATTAACTACACTCTAATCCAAAGACTGGGGCCTGAACTCTTGCACTGCTAACATGCTCCTAAGTGGTGCCAAAGCTCCACACTTTTAAGAGTCTAAAGCCGACTTCTCAAGAGCTATGGTTATGTAGAGATACTGATTCCCTCAGTCCTAGGGATGCCTTCTGTTAACAGAGGGTCAGCAGTAGCTTTTCTAGATACATAAAATGAAAATAGTATTTTTTTTCCCTAAATCTGAATGATACAAAAAAAGGCAAAGATCTCCCTAGCAAGTATAGTTCTCTAACTAGACAATACCTTATGAATACATTACCACCCGAGAGAAGCTAAAATCAACAGAGCTCAACAGAGGCAAATTTTGGCTCCCAAATGTCTAGTCATTTAGAATTGTACTTTTTGGTAGTTTGGTTCTAACTATAACCAGAAATACAAGTTGTTTTTTTTTTTAATTTTTGGTTTTTGATGGCTTACCATTTTCTAAATGAAAAACTGGTATGTTGACAAAGGAATGATTAAAGGGCTCAACAGTCTGATAAGATCCCTTTGGGATTCCTTAACAATTAAATTGGAGACACAGCAGCAGACCTTATAATATTGGCATGCAATCAGCGTGTTGTTCACTAACTCAAAAGTGCATTTCTTTTTTTTTTTTCCCCCTCATTCTTTTCTGGTCACACCCCTTGTCCTAAGGTAAAAGTGCTATTTCTAAGAAGTGAGAATGAGATAGACAACCACATATTTGGCAGGGTATGGGGAAGGGTTAGTGATAATGGAAACAGGCATCTATGAACAAAAACTATAACCACAGGAGTGTTTAAACAAAGAGCTATTTCAGTAGTTAAATGTAACGCCATGGGCTCTAGCAAACAAATGGATTCTCTAACAAGCAGGAGGGGCATGCTGCTGCTCATCTCTCTGAAACATGATCTGAGACACCATGACGCCAGAAAAGTTGCCTGAAAATACTTTCCCCCTACTGTTTCTACTTAATTATTCTTCATTTATACTGAGTTGTATGTTTGCACTAAATTATGTTTATACTTTTACCTATTTCTACAAAGAAATATTTACATTTTTAAAATTCCTTGTAATACCCAATACAACAACTAAACTATCAAATTTGTTTGAGAACAAAAAGCCTTAGGCAGAAAGATAAAACAAAAGTAGCAATAAAAGAAAATTCAGCCTTTCCATTACAAATAGTAACAATAAGGCCACTTGACTATGAAGTACTTAGACTATTACCCAAATAATGTTTGTCTGCCTTCAGACTCCTGTTTTTTAAGTTCCAACCTCAGAAAAATCAAAGTAGCACTGACACATATAATAATCCTATAGAAACTGGCTATAATTTAAGTAATCAGAAACGGTGACAATGTTTACAAAAAATAACAACAGTCACTAGCAATCATCACTGTTGAGATATCAATAATGAACCAGGTATCACCGCAACACATAACTACAATTCATTGTGCTAGGCCTTTTATATTCAGTATTTCTAATCCTCCCAACATTTCTGGAGTATTGATCCTAAATACAGGATTCATAGGAAAAAAAACAGATTACCGTCACAAACATACCAAACATAATGGCGTCTCAGACTGCTGTCATCCTTAATTTGGCTACAGTAGGGGCCCACATGAGCCCCAAGGAGAAAAGCTGAAGCAGTCGTGGTGGCTGTACAACAGCTGGGGCCTAGGCTACACGGAGGAAGGCCAGATAGGTACAAAAGAATAGCTATAATACAGAGGACCGAGCAAAGCAGGGTCGGATGATGGGAATCTATTTTTTCATTGTCAACAAAGGAAGTGAAAAATATGGAAGACTAGAATAAACCCTGTGACACTGGTGTAGATTTAAAGGTAGTGGTGTGAACTCACTTGACATATACAGAAATAAAAACACAGAGATGTCAATGAGCGCATGTGTTTTCTAGCACTGAACAGGAAGCGGGCCTGAGAACAACATACCTACAGTAATGAGCACACCTACACCTAGATTTTTTTTAAGATGTGGGGTACAATTCAGGATTAGGTATATAACTGGACATCATACAGGACACCTAGATTTTTAAATACCATTCGTCAGCTGAACAGAACCAAGGTCCTCAGATAAATGGCCACTTCCAGGACTGGGGCAGAGAAAATATAAGATAAACCTGGAGCCGGGCTCGGTGGCTCAGCCTGTAATCCCGCGCCTTTGGGAGGCTGAGGTGAGTGGACTGCCTGAGCCCGCGGGTTCGAGACTCGCCTGGGCAAGCGAGACCTCATCTCTACAATAAAGCAAAAAATTAGCCGGGCGTGGTAGC
>CAUYQG010068338.1:0-15562 GCA_963574415.1 Tarsius wallacei
ACCATGGAAGACCAATTAGAATAGCAGCAGATTTATCTACAGAAACCCTGCAGGCAAGGAGAGCTTGGAGCCCTATTTTCAAAGTCCTAAAAGATAAACAATTTCAACCAAGGATAACCTACCCAGCCAAGTTAAGCTTCATCAGTGAGGGAGAATTAAAATCTTTCCTAGATATCCAATCTCTAAGAACCTATGCTGTCACCGGACCACCTGTAAATGAAATACTTAAGAAAGTACTAAACACAGAAGAAAAGGAAAAAAGAACAACGTTCTTCACAAGAGTACAGGAAAAAGAATAAAACACACGTGAACCATCCCCAAAACCAAAAGAAAGACAAAAAACCAAGTGGAAGAACAACAACTCTACAAGAACTCTATGACAGGGACGAACTCTTAAATTTCAATTAATTTCAGATTCACCTTCTTGATATAATTGCTTATCTCTTGGAGACTTTGTTCTGTCAAAGGTTCTTTTCTATGTTTTTGACAGTTTGTGTTAGTTCCATATTTTGGTCCTCGAGCTCTGAGATTCTTTCTTTTGTTTGGTTAATTCTACTTTCCATGCTTATCCATTTGTTCTTTATTTCATTCTTGGTATTCTTTATTGCTGTTATCTCAGTTATTAGCTTCCTCATTTTTCCTCTTGTCTCTCCTCATTTATATCCTCTCTATTAATAATGTGGTATATGGGTTTGTGGTTTGAGATCACTCATTCTGGAAACTCATCATTGTTTGAGTTCCAAAGTCTGTATTTTCAGTTGTCCTTCCAGGAGTCTGTTTGGGATTCATCTTTTTCCTTTGGTTTTTCTTCATTTGTATAGGATTTCCTTCCCTTCTCCCTTTTTTTTAACCTCATCTTTAATTCTGCTTTTCAGTGATGGGGAATAGCTTTTACTTCTGTTTGCTGAATCTCCTAATCTTCCTTATGTAGATCCTTTGGCTTTGTTCAATTTTGAAGCTGGGCTGGGGCTGGGGGGCTATGCTTTTTGCAGTTTTGAGATTTTACTAAGGGGGGAGCTGTGATTCAGAAGCTATCTGCCTATCCCAGTATCTGCTGAGAGATGTGTGGGCCTCCTGGAACCCACTTCTTACCTCCATACAATCTGTCCATGCAGTGGGAGTGTATGTTTGCCCCCAAAAGCAAAATGAAATAAGAATAAGAAAAAGAATGGAAAAAGGAAGGAGGAAGATGAAAGGAAGGTGGAGCAGTAGAAGAACAGAGATAACAGACAGACATACCAACTAACAAATAAACAGAGAAACAAAGATAGAAAAAACAAAAACATACAGACAATCATGCACACAGATAAAACAAAATAAGCAAATAAACAAAAACCCCTGTTTATGTACTTGCTGTCTAAAAATACTCATACACAAACAGAAAATCTAAAAATAAAATAAAATAAGGGAAACAAGGCAAGTATGAAAATTTAAACAAAAGCAGAAATGAAGAGAAGAAAAAAGCAAAAACTAAAAACAAACAAGCAAACAAAAAACTTGCTCTGTGGCTGTTTCTGTAACTCTAGTTTCCCTTCAGCTGCTGCCTCTGTGTTAAGGAATGGTTCCAGTCTTCAGATGCCCCACAGACTACTGTGGGAGGAGGATGGATCAGCTCTAGACTCACTCAAGTCTTCTGCTGCTGCCACTGTGGTCAAGTCTCACACTCAGATCTGACATGTCTGTGTGCATTCCAATGTGGTGAGGGGCAACTGTCTTTCTGAGTCTTATGAGGGGATAGCCTCTGGTTCCAAGGTTGGAGGCTGGACAGAGCTGGGTGGGGCAATGCTGGTCTCTGCCCTGTCATGGGACAGAGAAGATGGCGCCAGTCAGTGTCTCCTATCAGCGGCAGAGCTCCATTCCAGATTTTCACACCCTGACCTCTCCATTATTTCTAAGGCTTATGCCCAGTCTGCTGCCACAGGTGATGGAATGGGCCAGGTGCCAGGTGGTGAGGAGCAGCTGTTCTCTGCTGTTCTCTCTCAAGAGAGCCCAAGAACAGCAGGCAATCCTGTGCAATGGGGGCTCCAATCTCAGTGCAGTGGTGGGTTACAGTCATCTCTGGAGGAGATCCCTGGGTGCATGATCCTGAGTCTTCTCTCAGATGGACTGTCACTCACCCACTAGTACACACCCACTTACACAGAGAGTCTTTATGGACACTCACTTTGCGGAGACACTCACACTCTGACCTGTTCCATCGCCATCTTGCCTCCTTGCCTGGAAGTTTTGTTTTTTATATGCCTGGTAATTTTTCCATATTAACTTAACATTTTTTACTAAGTTTACAAGATAAAAATTCTAGAATAATGAAACAGTACCCCTGCCTATCACCATACACAAAAATAAACTCTAGATCTATCAAAAACCTAAACATAAAACCTGAAACTATAAGATTTATAACAGAAAGAAAGAACTGAGTACAACATGTTCTCACTTATTATTATTATTATTATTTTTGAGTTGAAGTCTCACTCTCTCGCCCAGACTGGAGTGCACTCCTGGCCACTGCAGCCTCGACCTGCTGGGCTCTGGCTATCCTTCCGCCTCAGTCTTCCAAGTAACTGGAACTACAGGCACACACTACCACACCCGGCTAATTTTTTTTTATTTATTGTAGAGATGAGGTCTCACCAAGTTGCCCAGGCGGGTCTCAAACCTGCTGGCTCAGGCAATCCACTCACCTCAGCCTCCCCAGGCATGGGATTACAGGCTGAGCCACGAGCCCGGCCTCACTTATTATTATATTCTGAACATTTATTATAATACTACTAGAAAGGAATTGGCAGTAGCAGGACACTGCTGGGGGTGGGGCACATAACATCTGTAAGTGTACCTAATCCCAAACCAGATGAATTGAGGATCACTGGGAGGCCCAAACTTCACCTGTACAATGACCATTTATGTATTTAATCCTGAGTTGTACCCCACATCTTTAAAGTGAAAAAAGAAAAATAAAAAGAAAATTATAAAATAACTCAATTAAGAATGTTTCTCCCAAAGAGAATTGTGTTTACTATTTTCTACAGGGGAAAGAACATTCTATGCTGCCTATCCATTAGACTTTGGATTTCTCTCTGTCTACATTCCCTCCTCTCTCATTTTTCAAAAGCATTGTGAGTTTGGCAGTGAACTTATAATTGTTTGTAGTGATGTAATGAACTTTTCATAATGGCTTATTTGCCATACTGTCAGAAGTGGTTGCTTTTATTTATGATAACTTCTTGCATAACTCAATTTACACATTTTTATTTGATAGTAATTCCTTTGTTTTATGCTAAAAAAGCTCTTATTAATACTATTTTTAGATGTACATAAATTTATCTGCATATTTGCATTTTAGATATTTATTTAATCCTAGCTCTACCTCTGAGTTCTGTAACCTTGGATAAATTATTTAATCAACTTTTGCAAATGTCTCAGCTTTCTACTTAGAAAATGTCTTGTTTCATAGTAAGTAAAAATGTTGTTATTAATGCTCACATTACTATTATTACTTTTGAGTTGGAGTCTCACTCTGTCACCCAGGCTGGAGTGCAGTGGAACACTCACAGCCACCCCAGCATCAACCTGCTGGGCTTATGTGATCCTTCTGCCTCAGCCTTCCAAGTAGCCAGAACTACAGGTGTGCACTACCACAGCTGGATAATTTTTGATTTGTTGTAGAGACGAGGTCTCCTCAAGTTGCCTGGACTTGTCTCGAACCCGTGGACTCAGGCAATCCACTTGCCTCAGCCTCCCAAAGTGCTGGGATTACAGGCTGAGCCACCGAGCTCCGCCAATGCTCACACTATTAATAACATTAATTTTGTTGATGCAGGCTATATGGTGATAATCTCATTTGATGCTGTTTTTTACTTGTTAGTTCATTTCTTGACAGAATCATTTTCTCATTGCTTTAAGATGTGTTTTACACGTTACTGTGCGTTCCATTTAAGTGTCTCTTGTTTCTGTAGAAAGCAGCAGTATTTAAAATATAATTTTTAACAAAACATTTAAACATCATGGATTATCACTTCCTTAATTCTCTTATTTGTAGACATTATCTTCTCCATTCTTTTTAGTTAATTCTTCTGGAAAAATACATAATTACTTTTCCAAGAGTATTTTAATTGATTCATAATATGTTTGCCTTCTACATATTTTTATCTCTTTAGACAGAAGTATTAATAAGTTCCTTTAAGCACAAATTTACAGAGTTTTTCAAAATAATATGTTACTTATTGTGAATTTAAATTAATGTTGAGAATTATATGCATGTTTTCACCCAAGCCTCACAATAACACTTTGAGATTTTTTTTCCATTTTACAAATAAGAAAACTGAGATTCAAAGAATTAAATTATCTACCAAAAAGAAAATAATAAAAGAATTGGCAAGGCATAGTAGTTCATGCTTGCAATCCCAGCACTTTGGGAGGCCAACCTGGGAGGATTGCTTGAGTTTGAGAGCAGCCTAGCCAACATAGTGACATTTTATCTCTAAAAAAAATAAAAAATAAAAAATAAATTAGCTGGGCATTGCTGGAAGGCTTGTAGTTTTAGCTACTCAGGAGGCTGAGATGGAGTGAGATAGAGGATTGCTTGAGTATCACTGTGCTCTAGTCTAAATGACAAAGACCCCAACTCAAAAAAAAAAAGCATTAAGTGGTGGATGCAACCTGTTATTGTCTCATGGATGTCTTTGTTCATTATTCTTATTTTACAATAATTTTCACTTTTTAATCTTCTTGGCATTAGAAAAAAATCATGATTTTAAAAACTATGCATAATAGAGTAGAAAAAGCATGAACATTGGGGTAATATAGATGTGGATTTTAATTCCTGTTCTTACCATCTTTTATGATCCTTTTCCAGTTTCTTAATCTCTCAGAGTTCTGGTGTCTTAGCCTGTAAATGGGAATATTAATTCATGTATTAAGTAGTTGCTGTAAATATTAATGGAATAATGCATAAACAGCTTTGAAAATTATCTGGCACAAAAATTGACAATAAGTAACTATTATATTTATTATCACAACTAATTTGAATGTTACCAGCTATACACATTCAGAGCATGATTACTTCTGCACATATATAATTTCATTTTATGTATAATATTTATGGACAATGTAATTATAAGTAAGAGCATTTTTGTTTGGCTTCTGAAGTATCTTTTTTGAAATTAAATTTTATCACCCTGTGAACAACTTGATCAATTTTTTTTGTTGCAATAGTAAATAATTTCTGTTTATACATTAGTATTTAATATAATAGTCTTTACTATTATGATGAATTTATTACAAAAACAAATAGATATAATAACCGATATGTCTTTATTTTCTTATGATAGTGATTCAAATTAAGATCCTCATTAAGCCGGGCTCGGTGGCTCAGCCTGTAATCCCGCGCCTTGGGAGGCTGAGGTGATTGCCTGAGCCCGTGGGTTCGAGACCCGCCTGGGCAACTTGGCGAGACCTCATCTCTACAATAAATCAAAAAGCTAGCCGGGCGTGGTAGCGCACACCTGTAGTTCCAGCTACTTGGAAGGCTGAGGCGGAAGGATTGCCGGAGCCCAGCAGGTCAAGGCTGCGGTGGCCGGGAGCGGCCACTGCACTCCAGTCTGGGCGACAGTGTGAGAATCCAACTCAAAAAAAAAAAAAAAAGATCCTCATTAAAATTCATATGCAATGCTATAATTAGAAATGGGATAAAACAGATGGCATGTTACTTAAAATTCTGTTTTGCAAAGGAAACTACATGCACTAAAGGACCCTAATTGCAGCATTTTTTCACATGTTTAGATATTAAAAGTCTATTGCACTTTACAATCTTGTAAACAGTTTATGCCAAGGAAAATATGATTAAATGAGGAAGGTTTAAAAAATATTGGATGATTCCTCCAGGCATACTTCACCAAAATAACCCACAAAAAAGACAATGAAGAGATACCAAGTTGTTTTAAATTCCTCAAGATGAAAGTATGAATAAGATAAGACTATTTCTTTAAAATTTAAAAGATGCAGTCATATAAGAAAAAAAATTAATGGGTTATCAAAGTATTCAGTGGTTAAACCTAATCTGGTTTCTATATGCTCAGGTGAACAACAGGCTAGTTACGTTAGTATTTACCTCATTAATATAGTAACACCCCCAAATTAGGTATCACTATTATCATTTTTAAAAAGAGAAAAATAACCATATTGTTCAGTGGTTTTCCCAAGGTTATACACTAGCAAATTACAGGCACAAAGACTAGGTACTTGAAGTGAATAAAAATCCTCATCTTATTTAGAGTCTGTACTCTGCTTTAAGGGGAAGAAGCTCTAATATCACATAAGGAGTGAGTTGCTGGTTATTGGAAAGGATTGACCATTATACTGACATAAACTGAATATGTGGAATTACTTAACAAATAATCTTAAAGAAATCCAATGAAACAGACATTATACTTTAAATGAATATAAAGCCGGGCTCGGTGGCTCAGCCTGTAATCCCGCGCTTTGGGAGGCTGAGGTGAGTGGATTGCCTGAACCCGCGGGTTCGAGACCCGCCTGGGCAGGCGAAACCTCATCTCTACAATAAATCAAAAAAATTAGCCGGGTGTGGTAGCGCGCGCCTGTAATTCCGGCTACTCGGAGGGCAGAGGGGGAAGGATCGCTGGAGCCCAGCAGGTCGAGGCTGCGGTGGCCAGGAGCGGCCACTGCACTCCAGTCTGGGCAATCGAGTGGGACTCCAACTCAAAAAAAAAAAAGAAATAAAAAAAAAAAAAGAAAAAAGAAAATTCAAAAAAAAATAAATAAAATAAATGAATATAAAATTATTAAGTACCTACTATGGGAAAATTTAAAATATATACAAACATAAAGAAGAAAAGAGCCATCAGTTACAATGTGACCATCCTGAGTTTATTACTTTTAATTTTAAAAAAATATTTATGATGATAGTATTTTAAAATTTAACATATAAAAAAACTTTATTTTTCAAATGTAAGCTTTATATCAGAAGCATTTGGTTGTTCATTTCACTAATTGAGGATAATAAACTTTATATAGCCGTGAGATAGAGCTCTTTATATACTATATATATATCTTGGTTCATAGTTCTGAATTTCTAAATCATACATTTGTTGAAGTGAAAATGTTCTAAGAACTTTCAAAGAATAGGGTGCATATTGTCTAACGGCTTTGCAGAATATTCATAATTTAAATTCCTAGAAGCAGCTTCTGAGGGATTTACAGTCCTATATTCTGTTAACACCGAGCTGTAAAACCTTTTGCAAATGTTAGAATATTTTAAGAAAAATGATATATCTCTTTTTTTATATACCAGTTTTCTCTTGTTTATTTGTATTTTGTTAAACCTTTCCTGTATATTAAGGAGTCATTAGAATTCTTTTACTAGGATAATTCTTTAGCTATGTAATTTGCAGTCCCAGGGCTATAACAGAAGGATTTTTTGAAAATGTAAACTTCTGGTCTTGAGGCTGGCCAGTGAAGGCCAGGAAAGGAGGAAATCTGCCCAATGCATGTAAAACACTTATAATAATACTTGGGCTGTCCATAGTAGGCCCTCCATAAATATCACTTCATTTTTATGAAAGACCACACTTGGCCAGCTATAGATCTGGTAATATAAAAACATTCATCATAATTTTTGAGGAAGCCTCTTCCTAATCACATAAAATTCCTAATTCAACTATTGGACCTCCATTGCTATGAAATTAGGTACATCTTAATGGAATGACTGGTTTTATGCAAGCCTTCAGTGATACATAAAGATGAATCAAGAGTATATAAAATCTATCACTGCAACAACTAAAAACTGTTCTCATGTTGGTGAAGCAAGACTAGTCTTTTTATAATGTCATGATAAAGGAAGTTGCTACTGGTGCAAAATAAGAGGTGAATCAACAGAAAGCCCAGAAACACTCAAAGAAAGAGTTATAAATGAAAGAGAGAATTCTCATTCAGTAAATTATTTGGGATACGTTTTTACCAATTTGCCAAAGAAGGTAAAACAAAGCATTTAATACAATTTAAATTATCATCTCGACACTACAAATTTATTTAAGTTGTATAATAACAGAGTTATATTTTAAAAAAATCTTCGGAATGGTTAGAAAAAAATGAAGTTTTCAAGTAAGAAATATTTCCTACCATTAATAGTTATAAAAATTAAGTATATGCTAAATAGTCTATATTTAGAATCATAAAGAGTTTAACATTAAAAAATAAATGCCACAATTGTATTATACGATGAATGTCATTATTGAATACAAAACCTCATAGAAAAACATAAGTAAAATATTTTCCTATGATCAATTTTTCAAAAGAATCAAATCTATATAGGGAAAAGAAAATGAAGAAGATGAATCCACTTCTAGATACTGGGTTCTGCACATTAAGTTAATTAATTTAAACTCCACAGAAATTGTTTGAAGCGGAAATATATTTCCATCTAATTGGTAAAGAGACAGAAATTAGGGGAAATTCAGTTACCTACTGAGATCTGTAGTTGGATAAAAATAGGGAAGCCACTGTCCTTTCCTACACATAAATGCAGGCAAATTTAATCTCACTAAGAATCTCATTAAGACAAAATAAAATCATCATGTGATGTTTTTATTTATTAAAAAGTACAAATATATTTTCAAATAAAAATATCAAATATTGTGTAAGTAGTATTATATTGCTATTTACAAATTAAAGAAAGGAAAACTAATATAAATAAACTATACAATATACTTTTGATGATTTTTTGGTATTATTTAATTAATGCTTATAAATATGGCAACATAGAAAATTATTTGATATAAATATTAAGTTAAATATAATATATAAAGCTCATCTGTTGACATCATCTAGCTTTAGAAAGAGTTTAAACATAAAAAAGATTATACTACTTTTTATGCTGATAGTGGTTTTTTGTTCTGCTATTTTTAGAATTTCTCTATTATGTAGTTGGTTCTTCTATAATGAAACTCTAAGTATCAGTTTAAAGAAGAAAATGAAAGAATGGCATGAATTTGTTGGTTTGAAAAAATATCTTAGCATTAATTTTATTTTATACCTTCCTTACCAAGGCAACATGCTCTCTTTTCCAACTTGAAATATATCGAAGATCACCTGGGTTCTTTTCATATTCTCTGTCAGCTGGCACAATGGGAATATGGATTCATATTTACACAGCTGAATTGGGGGCAAAGGGTGACAGGCACTGGTTTACACCAGGGACAGTTTACTGTTGTAATTGCTCTTGATTTTTAAAATTACTGCAACTGTGTAAAGTTTGACAATACAGAATCTTTTGACATGTGCCTGATTTGAATTTTGTTGGAACTTACAAACTAGTGAATGTAAATGAAATGATATTATTACTAAGAGCCTCAATTTTACTGGCTTCTGCTGCCATCTATACTAGGTAGGGACTTGACCACTTAACCCTTAGACTGCAGATGATTCTGAGTCTCCAAGGTGTGCCCTAGTAATCTATGCCTGACTCAAAGTACTCTTGAAAAAATAGATGAGAATAAAATGTTTATCAAATGATTGCTCTAGAACAGTAATGGACAACAGTAAGTCCTCTACATACAAATGAGTTTCATTCTGAGAGCAAGTCCATAAGTCCAATTTGTTCATAAGTCCCAAAAGGCTAGCCTAGATACCCAACTAATACAATTGGCTGTACTATACCAGCTACATCATTGCTGCTTTTACAGTTGCTTCTGGATATTCTGGGCTTAAAACAAAGATACGGTGCTACTGTACTCTATACAATACTGTATAGTAAAGTACACATAAGGACAACAACTAGTAGAGGATGCACACATATGACAATGCACATCAGACATGCGAACTAACTTACATGATTGGACAAGTGAATGCATGTTTGCATTTTTGAAAGATCGCAATTTGAAAGTTCATATGTCGGGGGCTTACTGTGCTATTTTGTGGGTTCTAAATATGCTTTCCCCATCCTTTCCCTACCTTGCTAGATAAGTCAGTAGGTAGAAAAGGAAAATGTAGCCGGGCTTGGTGGCTCAGCCTGTAATCCCGCGCCCTTGGGAGGCTGAGGTGAGTGGATAGCCTGAACCCGCGGGTTCGTGACCCGCCTGGGCAACTTGGCGAGACCTCATCTCTACAATAAATAAATAAAAAAATCAGCCGGGTGTGGTAGCGCATGCCTGTAGTTCCAGCTACTTGGAAGGCTGAGGCGGAAGGATCGCCGGAGCCCAGCAGGTCAAGGCTACAGTGGCTGGGAGCAGCCACTGCACTCCAGTCTGGCTGACAGAGTGAGACTCCAACTCAAAAAAAAAGAAAAGAACAGAAAACGAAAATGTAATTATAAATTCCTAGGAAATTCTATAATTTATAATTATTTTCTCTACTTTTGTTGGTTGATTTTTCTGGAAAGAATTTGCAACTGATTTTCCAATAATATTTTAATCTATAGTGTTGCTATATTGTCAGTTATGAAGTCTCAATCTCTTCTGGTTTGTAGGGTTTCTTCTGAGAAGTCTACTGTTAGTCTGGTAGGTTTATCTTAATAAGTTATTTGATGCTTTTGTCTCATTGCTCTTAAAATTATTTCCTTCAAAATAACTTTGCATAGCCAGATGATTATATACTTTGAACTGACTTTTTTGCAATGAATATTCTGGGGGTTCTTTGAGCTTCTTGTATCTGAATGCTTTATCTGAATGATTAGATCTCTGGCAAGGCCAAAAAAAAAAAAAATTCCCTCAAATAGGTTTTCCAAACCTATTGCTTTCTCTTCTTTCTCAGGAACACCTGTGATTCTTTGGTTTTGATGTTTTACATAATCCCACATTTCTTGGAGACTTTGTTCTCTCTCTGGATTCTTTTTTCTTAATTGTTGGCTAATTGGGTTTATTCAAAAGCCTTGCCTTCAAGTTCTGAGATCCTTTCTCCAGCCAGTTCTAGTCTACTGTTAAAACTTTCCACTGCATTTTGTACTTCCCTAAATGCTTTTTTTACTTCCAGAATTTCAGCTTGTTTTGTGTGTGTGTGTGTGTGTGTGTGTGTGTGTCTCTTTGGAGAATTTTTCATTCATGTTCTGAATAGTTTCCATTGATTTTCATATGTTGGTTTTAGTTTTCTTCTGATGTTCATTGACCAAATTTATCAACAACCTTTAAAGTATTGTTAGCTGTTGCTTGGGATCAGACCTTCCACGAAGCTTAGGTATCATTTCTAATGTGGCCGACCTCCAGCCAGAAGGTGTTGCTTGTGGGAGGAAACCAGCTATGATGGTGGCTATTGGGTTTCTCCTTGATTACTGTTGCTCCAAGGACGTGTCCAGCCAGCCTAGACTGAGGGTGAGGCTCTGGCTAATTGTCAAGTTTTCTGTCTGTTTTGAGCCTTCTGGGGTAGTGCAGGGGAAAGGAACTGAGGCACCCCTAAAGTGTGCACTCTTAGCTGCCCCATTGGAGATTAGGAGGGAGTCACACACCACTGGGGTAGTGCTGTTGAGCAGAGCAGGCCCAGAAGAGTTCACAAGGGGAGTGAGATGTTGCTATGACAATGTGTCCATCCAGGCTTCCGCCTCGGCAATCTGCAATCTGAATGTCAAGGTGGGGCTGGCCTCGGGTGTTCCCAGGCAAACCACCCAGTCAGGAACTGCCTGCAGCTGTGGAATTTCCCCTTGGAGCCAATTCCTTCCTAAACTAGCTGACAAGCAGTCACTCCACCCTGCAAGTGTTGAGGTTCTGGGAAATGGAGGCTGGCTCTGCTCAAGGCTTTTGTCTTAACAGCACTTCATAGCAGAGCATGGCTGTGGGAAAGACAGTTTCTCCTAAGGGCTAGGGTCGGATAATACTCAGGGAACCCTGCAAATTTGCAGCAGGAGCACAAAACTCCCAAATTCCTGTCATTCACTTTCCCCACTGTGTCCAGAGGCTGTGATGGACTGTGGTGGTACAGACAAGAATTTTGCCAGTTCCAACCCAGGTCAGTGGATATTTTTTCTTCCTCATTGCTGTAAGTGGTTATCATCACTTTTTTGGAGCCTCGTGGGACAAGCTGCTGGATCTATTCTTCTTTGGGTGCTGGGGAAACTCTATCTTGGTTTACTCCGTAGGAGAAACTCCCTCTAGTTGCCTCATGTTGGTCATCTTAATCTGGAAACTGCCATGGTTTTTAATAGGAGGAAATATCCTACGTACAATAGGCAATATAAGGGGTGGAGGATTTAAAAAATTCAGAATGTATTGCTTAAAAAGTGTATTTATTTTTACATGTTTAAACTTCAGTCACCTTCGAAGTACTCTCTGTTTGATGCACTACACCTATCAAGATGCTCAAAACAGCTTTTAAACTAATCAATTTTGATGCCTTTTAGAGCTTCTGTAATTTTTTGTTTCACTTCGTTCACAATGGCAAAACATTTCCCTCTGAGGACTTTTTTCATCAGGAGAAACAACAAAAAAAAGTTGCTCAGGGTGAGATTGGGTGAATAGAGCACTGGGGTCATGTCTTTTTAGTCAAAAACTGCTGAACGTTCAGTGCAGTGTGGACATGTTGTTCATGTAAATTACCCATCATGAAATGGGCAAAGAAGTTGAAAGAATCTCAAAAAAAAGATTCACTGAAGCTGAATGTAGCCTCTCACAACAATGCTAGCTAGTACACCAAAGCTGATGGGTTCCTAGAACACTCACCTAGTGGAGGAAGCCTGTATTACAAGAGGCCCACCCTCTGCAAGATAAATCTATTTTTTGTTTCCCCCTCATTTGATGTATGTAATTGTATAAGGAAAAAAAAGCATAAATAATAATCTATTTCTTTATTTCTTTTGATATCAGTTATAGTCAATGTGAAATGTGGGTATTTTAATAAATAATAATAGTAATAATGATTAATTGAAGGCATATTATACAACAGATATTTTAAAAAGATAATAGAACTTCTAACTTTTACATAAATACTATAGATAATAAAACAGAAGATTAAATAGAATAAAAATAAAGATTAGAACAAGGTAGAAACAAATACTGCATTTTATCCAATCCAAGATGTGTTAATATATAAGATGCATCTTATATATCACTAAAAAAAATGTTTTTAATTGCAGAATGTCTCAATTCTGTAATTTCTTCTGTCTTGGAATTGCATACTTACTGAAGGACCACTTTAAGGCTTTATTTGTTTATTTATGGTTAACATACATAAAGAAGAAAATATGAGTGAAACCAATTGGGTAAGATAGTCCTACAATTTTTTTATATTCTGAGTTTGACTTTTCTAAATTGATCTTCGATGCAAGGTAATCCATGTGCAAGTTTTCACACACATTATGGCTCTCTCTGGCTCTGTAAAACTCTGTAACACCAGAGATTTAGTGAAACGGCATTTTTTAAGGAATTCATAAAATAATGCGAAGCTTATTATGCTGAATTCTAAAGCCGGCTTTGCAAGTATGTAGAGCTAGTCTACTTTTCTTTCTTCCCTAAGACTCTTTCTAAACATATCAAACCACCACCAATCCCACCTCTTTCTCAAAAAACACTTGTTCCTAGGTGTAAAATGTATTCTACTATTGAATCCAAGTTTGCTACTCCGGCCACTGACATCCATCCTACTATTTTTGACCCTGAAACTCTTTTTGCTTGCTCATGTCTAGGCAGTGACAACTCCACCAAGATAGGCCAACAACAACTGTTGGATCTTTCTTGAGTTCAGGGATTGTAAAATGTGAAAGAAATGTCCATCACATAATCTATGAAGTACCGTACATGTTAGAACCATAATTTGAACTCAAATTTATATTATCCTAAAGCCTATTATCTTTTCCATCCATCATATTAACTCTTCAAAAATAGCAGTCTACATAATTAAAGGCTGCTAAATTTTAGCGTGAGCCCTTTTTAGATATTTTTATCTATATTTTTCCCATGACAGTAAAAACTACCATAAATTTGACATTTTTCATATCTTGCAAATAACCTAAGGAAAATGTTCTTTTTCAAGACAAATTTGACATTATTCTTATAGCTTATATTTTGAAGACTGAGAAGGTGTTCTGAACTCTGTACTACATATTCTCCAAAAGTGACTTAGATTGAAGATTATTTTAAAAGAATGGAATGTATTTAAAAATAAACAAAAATACAAAACTGCTCTTTGTAAGAAAATCAGTTCAGAATATTAAAGATATGTGTCTTTAAGACCATTTCTAAAATTTTGTTTCATATTTCAAGAATCCTGTGATCACTAGTTGGTATTTTATTCATTAATTGTAAATAATATATTGCTATTATTAAAAAAGCTCTAGACTTAATATAACAAAGCTAATATATTGAAATAACTCTTGTAGTAATTTAATATTTACATGGACATTTGCTATAAAAATATAAGCTGTGTTTTCTTAGAGTTCAGATAATATAAGAAAATGTGAAATTTTAAAATTATTTTATTCAACCAGGCAAAAATATGGATGATTGAAAATTTTGCAAAAGCATCATGGAGGGGACATATCAATGTAATTATGCCAACAATTCAAGTCTCCAAAGCTTTTTGATGAAGTACATGGGTAGATCCATCCTCCATTTTTAATGAATATTCTAGAGTGAAATTAGAAACATTGGAAGAAAATGCATATATTCTAGATTAACGCATTAAAAAATAAGAAACAGAGGTCCAGGTGTTATAATTAATGCTGAATCAGGCCTATAATACTATTTTATTAAAGAAAAAAAGGGTGACTATATTTATCAGTTAAGGATTTTTGGTTATGGCAACTGAAATAGATGCTGGTTAACTTAAGTATAAATTTTGGTCTTCTGAAAGTTTGTAGTGCAGTTCAGATATTCAATGATAAGTCTCAGGAAAGAACTGATCTTAGAAAAAGGAAGAAGATGAATTTACTATGATGCTAATGAAACTGATGCTTCAAGCTTTTCCAAGGTTTTGTAATATTTTTGTTATTTTGCTTTATTTTGTTCTTTAAAGGGTTCCCCAAATTACATAAGGTATGGTCGCACATATTTTGGATCTTCCTTGACTCTAAGTAGCACATTGACTCCATCCAGGAAAACATCATCAGAATACCGACATTGCAATGAATAGGCTCTATTGTTTCTCAGTCTTTACATTATTCTTCTTATGACTTAAACTCCTAGAAAGTAGATAACCCAATAGGCCTAACTTCCTGAGGTTCCAAGAATGTAGCTTAATTCGAAGTTAAACAGAAATTCCAGAAGGTTTATTCCAGCATCTATCTTTATAATTAGTCTTAAACATATGCTCTCAATAATGTTCCCACTTGACATAATGCAACCATTGGTTATAAAAAGAAAACTGCCTTCCCATTCCCAAGAGAAATATTCTTCAGTTTTATTTCCAGGTTTTATAGGTAATGTCCATGTCTCCTTTACTTCCACTATGATCTTGTTATGATAAATTGGCAAAGTATTGACACCCTGGCAAATGGTAAAGTTAACTATCAACAACACATTCCATATGCAATAGTGGGGGAAAGAAGGTAAAGAGAAATTTAAAATATATGTATATTGATGGATGGAAGCGTGGTTGTCACAACTCATACTACAATTTAGATATTTAGGAA
>CAUYQG010068345.1:0-20245 GCA_963574415.1 Tarsius wallacei
CTGTAGTTCCAGCTACTTGGAAGGCTGAGGCAGAAGGATCGCCGGAGCCCAGCAGGTCGAGGCTGCGGTGACCGGGAGCGGCCACTGCACTCCAGTCTGGGTGACAGAGTGAGACTCCAACTCAAAAAAAAAAAAAAAAAAAGAATTATGGGGAGTTTTTGGCTATTCTTTTGTGCTTTTCTATGACATATAAATCATCCGCAATTGGTGATATATTTATTACCTCTATCATTAGAGGATAAATAAATAAATAGCTGAATAAATAAACAGGGAAGGATCTGAGAAAGGTCATAAACCTTTTGACACTAATCATCTGTTTATACAGGTGACACATTATAGCCCATCTCATTCTTGAAATACACATATACATATTAAAGCAAACACACATCTTCTGTGACAGTGTGCTAAGTTCTCTGGTTTCATAGATGCTGCCTTCTCATTGTAGGAAACACAACCTGTGAGAAAAACGTCACAACTCCAGATGGCTGCCCAGTGACTTGTATCCACTGGAACTGCCATCAAACCTATTTTCACCAATATTAGTTGTGCTTTGAAAAAATAGCCAGGCTGTCTCTGGGTTTTGAGTATTTTATAATCATGTTCTGTGTCATATAATGCATCATAGGAAAGAGATGTCCGCAAAATTTAAAGGAAGTCTTATTTATGCCAGTGTAGGGGCCAAAGCCTTGGGCCCCCTGAAGATTCACTGGAAAATCACCAAAAATGCGGATTTATAGGAGAACAGGCATACAAATTTATTTAACATGTACATATGGGAGCCTTCAGAATGAAAAGCCAAAGATACGAGAGAAATTGTTCATTTTTATGCTTAAGTTTAAGAAAGTATGGACAGCAGTGTAAAAGTATGATTGGACAAAAACATGTATGATTGAAAGCTAATAGACTTTGTGGGGAAACCCAGCAAGGCCTGTCTGTCTAGATTCTTCTGGGTCTCTTTGTGCAGAATTCTTTCCTTCTTTGTATGGGGCAAGATACTCTCTGGAATGGGGGTCTTATGACCAACAGTCAAACAAGGTAGGTCAGATAATTTATTTACGGCCAACTTTTACACAGAAAGACAGAGGGAAAGTTAGGGTAATATTTTGAGGTTTTATGGCTGGCTTTGGGAAAAAGGGGTTCCAGTGTCTATGACCTGTCTTAGGGAAGGGGAATTCTAGTTTCTATGGCTGGCTTCAAGGGACAAAGAGACTGAGAGCCTGGAAGGTAGGAGTAAGGTCAAATAAAAACTTTTGCTTCTGAGGACTTCATTTCGGGGTATCATTTTCTGAACCCCAACACCACCAGCACAAGCTGACTATTGTGTTCCCCAATACACCAATGTCAGGAGAAGTTCACTGGAAAATAATGCTTAGCTTTCTCTACATACATTTCAGATGTTCCTTGTATATGGAGAAAGCAGGATTATGAAAATAGCTGTAGCTTCTTGGCTATTTGTGCTGTGATTATGTGGAGTGGTTGGCTGGTGATGACATTTGCTTTCTATTTCCACATCAAATAAGGCAGTCAAACATGTTGGAGAAGTTGCTCTCAGTAGAAAATAATTAACATTTTCATCCCCCGGAAAAGATGTCATATACACAATCAGCCTGGATTTGGTCTAGAAACCTCAGGCAGTTCTTGTAGTAACCTGTGAAAGTGTGTTGCATGTTATTACTGGGTCACTGTGAAGGCAAAAAGCAGACAAACAAGAGTATAAAATTTATCTTTGCTTTCAGAACCTTGGACTATGTCCATTTTAATAATGTTTGGGGCAACACTGAGCTAGTTTCCCAGCCTAGCTATAAATAGTTTGTTCTTCAGTTTGAGTTCAAGCTGCAAAAGTTCTTTGGCTATCCACTGACCATCTGTGTACACCCTTTCACTATGGCAGCAATGGTTTTTTTTTTTACTTTTCATTTCCTTATATTGTAAAAATGTCAGCTGTAGTGAGACACCAAATGACCTGGGGAATGATAGCATTCACTTTTACGTATTTAGTGTTTACTATGTGCCAGATACTAAGTGCTTTATGTATATTAAATCCATACTTAATCCTCATAATAGTGGTATAAGGTAGAAACCATCACTATCCCCATTTTACAGATGAGAAAACTGAAACAAAGGGAGTATGCTGATAGAGATCATTCAGCTAGTATGTGGTAGAGCCAGGACTAGATAGAAATAACAAATATACTATAATATTTTGAGAACTTATTATATGGCCGACTCTGTGCTAAACACTTTATGTGTATTTTAAAAAATATCTGAAACTTGGAAATAAGACAAAAATGATTACTGCATGTCTTTTCATGATGATACTTTGTCTAAGAGGTCCACCCAAAGTTTATCTAATTCTCTAGGAATGTATCTTGGTTTGACTTTCTATTTACTATTGATTCAGTCCCAGTCTATGAAATTAGATGCTAATTTGTAGCAGATGAATATATTTCAGATAATTTTTGGATGGTAGAAATCCAAATAATTTCTATAAAAGGATAATCACAAATGTTAAGTTTTATTACCTGACAGAATATTAACCACCTTTGTAAATAATTTAGCAGTCTTATTCCAGCATGTTCTTTCCTTGACTATGGAAATTATTTCCTCTCATATTCCTTTGACTCGGCATTATCACCCAGCTGGCTTCCTCATTCATAAGTTAAATAACTGTTGTATGTTCACTAAAGATTTGGATAATAATCATGTCTTTTAAAATAAATCCTAGGGGATTCTCTCATTCAATAACTGCTTTGATTAAAATTCCAAAAACCTTGATTCTAGTCCTTCAATTTCTGGACAAATCACTACTCAATTCTGGGTTTAAATTTTCTCATTTATTTAAAACAGGAGTGATGATATTTGCCTTGCAGATAACATAGGGTTGTAGCAATAATCTGATGATGCTGACCAATCTTCCATGAAAATTGGTAGATACACAAAGTCCAGAAACCCCCCTAGATGAAATACAATAAGTCCCCTATTATAAATGAGTTCCATTCTAAAAGTGTGTTCCGTAAGTCCAATTCATTCGTAAGTCCAACAATGTTAGCTTAAGTACCCAAGTAACACAGTTGTCTGTACTGTACTGTAATAGGTTTATAGTACTTTTCACACAAATAATACATAAAAACCACAATAAATGAAGAAAATATTTTTAATCTTACAGTACAGCACATGATGATGCACGCCAGACACATGAACTAACTTATGTGATTGGACATGAGAATGCATGTTTGCATCTTTGAAAGTTTGCAACTTGAAGGATCATATTATAGGAGACTTACTGTAATTAGGGATCAGGCTTGTGTCATTTCTGGAAGGCAGAATTGAATTACTGGGTTTAGGAAAAGGAATTATCCAGAAGTAATACCAAGAGTTACTTTTATAGGAACCCACTAGAAGGATTCAACAGAGTATTTTTACTGGCAGAAGAAAGAATCAGCAGAATTAAAGATAGTTCAACAGAGATTATACAATTTGAAGAACAAAATAATGAAGAAAAATGAAGGGTCTCAGAGAAATGTAAGAGAGTATTAAGCGCACTAAAATGTATGTAATGGGAACGCCAGAAGGAGAGGAAAGAGAAGAGGCCAAAAAATTACAGGCAGTTCCCAGCTTATGATGATTCAACTTAATAGTTTTTTGACTTTACGAGTGAGAAAAAGCAATATGAATCCAAGTAGAAACCATCTTTTGAATTTTGATTCAAAATCGATACACTTAGTGTTAGGTGATCTTGCCCAAGTATAGGCTAATGTAAGTGTTCTAAGCATGTTTAAGATAGTCTTGGCTAAGCAATGTAGGTTAGGTGTATTAAATGCATTATTGACTTATATATATTCAACTTATGATGGGTTTGTCAGGATATAATCCCCTTGTAAGTTAAAGATCACCTGTATTTAAAGAATAATGACTGAAAATTTCTTAAATGTAAGTAAAAAAACATTAACCTACCTTTCAAGAAACTCAATGAATCCTAAGAAAGATAAACATAAAGACAGCCACACTTAGATATATCCCAGTGAAATAAAGAGAAAGAGAAAATCTTGAAAGCAGCAAGAGAAAAATGACTCATCACATTCAAATGATTCCTAGTAAGATTCACAGTTGACTTGTGGTCAGAAACAGTGAAGTTCAGAAGACACTGAGATAACATATTCCATTTGCTGAAAAAAAAAAAATCCACAAAACTATCTATCACAAATGAAGACAAAAAATAATTCTCAGATAAACAAAAACCAAGATAATTTATTTATAGCAGAAATACTTACAAGAACTACTAAAGGAAATTTTTGAGGCTGAAAGAAAATTAAACCAGAGAGTAATTTGAATATACCTGAAAAATACAAAGAGTGCTGATAAATGTAATTATATTGGTAGCCATATAAAGTATAATTATATATTTCTTCTTTTTTCTCTTAACTGATTTAAAAATTACATAGGACAGTATCGATGGAATTATATTGTTGGGCCTATAACATACAGAGGTGTAATATATTTGACAGTATATTTTGGCACAATGGAGAGGGGAGAGAATGAAACTATATTGGGGTAAGAAAATGACATCATATGGTGACTCAAATCCATAGGAAGAAAAAAAGAGAATGTGAACTCCTAAATAAGAAGGTTAATACAAAAGACTCTATGAATATATCTTTTTTTCTTTCTTCTTTTAGCTTCTTTAAAAGAGGGAAGATCACATAAAACTATAACTGTCACACTGTATTCTTGGGTTTGTGCCATGCATAGCTTTCCTATATCTGACAATGATAGCAAAACTCAGAAGGCTGGCGATGGGATTGGAGCTATACTAAAGCAAATTTTCTGTGTCTTACAGGAATTAAGCCAGTAATAATCTTAAGTAGTGTCTAATAAGTTAGGATATATATTGTAATCTCTTTAGCGGAAGCTAATAAAATAACTAAAAAATATAAAATAAAAGTCATTAATTAAAATCATACACCAGAAGATGTCCACTTAATACAAAAAGAGCACAGTAAAGAAAAAACAGAGGAACAATGAAGACCTTGGAAACTAAAAAGCAAAATGGGATGTAAATCCAACTATATCAATAATAATATTAAATGTGAATAAATAAAGCAATCCAATCAAAAGGAATATTATTATCAGATTGATAAAATACAAGATCCAGCTATCTGCTGTCGATAAGAGAAACCTAGATTCAAATCTACAAATAGGTTGAAAATAAGAAGAGGGTATGTGGCTTGTTAGTTTTTTCCTCAGCACCAAATATATATGATTTTTTTCATACATAAATCCTCCAATTCTCTGACACAAGCCTACCTGGAGTTAGTGTTAAAACCCCCAAGTTTAAGCACTTGGTCCCACAAGACTGCTTCCACGTTGATACCAGCCCCTAAAGCCTTTTCTATTCTGCACACCCCCTCCTTAATAGTTGACTAACCTCTAGATGGCTGATTTCAAAAAGGAATGTATTAAAACCACCAAAGGAATCTTTTGCTTTAGCAATTGCTGTTATAAAATCTATGCTTTAGGACATTTCTAAAACCAGAGATTGTAAAGTAATCTTTAACTTGTGCCAATTCTGTGACTTTTGGGTTTCTTACACAGAAAATGGCCACTGGCCTTCAAAATAGCACCAAGGAACTAAAACTTTCCAGACTACTGACCGCAGGCTCCATGGCACCAAGATCCTCCATTTGTCTCGGACACTTGATGTCTGAATTAGTCTACCTGCCGATCCCATGATGCTTATCAACAGTCCCAGTCCCCACACATAGCCACATTCCTTATCCCTCTATAAAAGTCCTAACTCCAGTTAGTTTGGGAGGTAGATTTGAGACTTATCTCCTGTCTCCCAGTTGACATCACACACAATAAAGTCTTTCTTCCCTAGCAATACTCGTCTTAGTGATTGGGTTTCTGTGCGGTAAGCAATCAAACTCTGACTGACCCCTTTTTGGATTGGTAACGACTTCAGATGCCAGCTGCAAGTGGAGTTCCCAGGTGACTCAAATGTCTGCCTGCTAACACATCAAGTTCAGGACTGCCCAACTTCTCTCAGCTTCAGTAATTTGCTAGAACAGCTCACAGAACACAGAAAAGTTCTACCCTATTACAGATTATTATAAAGGAGACAAATGAACAGGCAGATAAAGAGGTACAGAGGGTAGGGTCTGGAAGAATCCTAAGGACAGGAGTCACTGTCCCTGTAGGGTCAGGGTGCACCACCCTTCTGATACACAGATATGTTCACTGACTTGGAAGCTCTCTGAAATCAATGGAACTAAACAATGGTTTAGGGTTTTTTTGTTTGTTTTTTTGTTTTTCTTTGAGGTTTTATTCATAGGCATGATTGATGAAATCATTGGCCACTGGTGATTGAATTCCATCTTTAGTCCATCTGCCCGCTTTGGAGGGCAGGAGGTGGAGTGGAGATTTCTGATTCTCTTATAACATATTTATTGGTGACCAGCTCCCATCCTGAAGTATCTAGGTCCCCTCACCACCATGAATCATCTCATTAGCATACAAAAGGCAAGGGTTGTAAGAGTTTTGTGCCAGGAACAGGGGATCAAAGACCAAGTAGTTATTTGTAATTTGTAATTATACCACAGATAATATATTTATATGTAAGCTAAAGTATCATATGAGAGCTGAAATATGTATACTAAGATGAGACAAAATAGACTGTAAGACAAAAAAATGTTTCCAGAAACAGAGGGACATTTTATAATTCCTTAATATTCTGTAAAGAGGAATTGGTGGGTGGGAAAAAAGGGAGGATCAGAAGTTATATTTGCTTACTCTTATCAGATTGGTTCAGAACTGGGGCAAGGCTCATTAGAGTAAAAAAAATTCCAGGTATATGAACTGGAAAAGACAAAGCTGGGGGAAAGTGTGGTTGGGTGGGAGAGAATAGATATCTAATTCCTTTCCTCACAAACCTTACAGTTCAGCCTTTAACCTTTATTGTAGCCTCTCTGTGAGACCTCAGTGGAAATGATTTCATCTTGTTATAGCTTTATTGTTGAGTTCTAGAGGTTGAGTTCTAGAAAAATGTACATTTTATATTTTATTGAGAATATGATTGAGAGGGTAGCAATTGCTTGGTAGAATGGTAATTCAGTTAATGGTTGGATGGAATATGTGCCTCAAAGAAGACTAAGCTAAGAAAAAGAAAATGAGGAACAATTATAAATGAAAGAGAGAAAAGGACGTTGGAAAATGAAAGATGTTTCAAAATAGCTCACGAAGGGCAAAATGCTTTAATTCTTTTGCTATTTTAATGATGTAGTGATAATAAAACCAAAGAATTTATCTATCTGTCAAAAAAGTCAGTAGTTTTATAATGATTGGATGGGATTCAACACGCAATTGCATGTGTTATCATAACATGATCAAATGGTGTTAACGCATGATAAAATTATCACTTTTGTTTTTTAAAAGTAGGTGCTTGTTGGGATCATATCCCTTAAATTTATTCTATAAATTAGATTCATTCCTAAATTTTAAAAAAGAAAATTATATAATGAACAATTTTCTTTTGGCTCGTTTATAGCTTTGAAGAAGTGTTCATACCGAAACAGTTCTGACTCTAGTCAGGAAAGATCTAAGGTAAATTATAAAGTCTGCCAATTTTGTCTGGCATTTTTATGTAAGAATGGAGAAAACCAGAACTCAAATCAAGGAAATTGCACATTGTAAAATCTTTTAATTCTAATGTAACCATGGCTTTTCTTACAAATGAATTATGCTATTTTAAAATAAAACTTTTGTGCCTTTAGTTGGGAATTGGAGCACTGACTTATTTCCATTGCATAGACTTTAAAAAATAATTCCCATAAGACTCCATATTCACATTTTGATAGGGCAACAGGCTCAATCAGCATGACAAATCCCTGACACTTCATTTGTGAAATGTTATGTAAAACAGAGTAACTAATATTTAGAGTCTACAGTGGCTTAAATTAAGGTAGTGAACAATTAATTTTTAGATAAGTATTAATATATTGAATTTTTTCAGTTTAAATTTCTTTCTGTCTCAGCTGTCCCTGCAATAAGATGGTTTTATCTCTAAAAGCAACTAATGTCAATTTTAAGGAGCCCTGAGTAAATTTCACCTGATAAGCCTCTGATATTTGCAAGGTGAAGTCACTCTGAGAAAGGAATGTCAGCACTGGAAAGCACGCTAGGCCATCTGGCCTGTCCCTGTGAGTTTTCAGATGAAGATAGTAAAAGGGCTTTCAATTCTTCCTTTCCTTCAACCCCCCAAATTCAACTGGTTCCAAATTCTTAAACTTTTACTTTCTAAATATTTCTCTAATTTATCTTTTCTTCTTTCCCTACTGCCATGGTTTATTTATTCATAGTAGCATCAGATTCAATCTGGAAGACTGGTTTTTCTATTTTTCTTTTTACTTATTTTATTTTATTTTATTTTATTTTTGAGTTGGAGTCTCACTCTGTCACCCAGACTGGAGTGCAGTGGCAGCTCCCGGCCACCGCAGCCTTGACCTGCTGGGCTCCGGCGATCCTTCCGCCTCAGCCTTCCAAGGAGCTGGAACTACAAGTGTGCGCTACCACGCCCGGCTGATTTTTTGATTGATTGTAGAGATGAGGTCTCGCCAAGTTGCCCAGGCGGGTCTCGAACCTGCGGACTCAGGCAATCCACTCACCTCATCTTCCCAGAGTGCGGGATTACAGGCTGAGTCACTGAGCCCGGCTTTTTTACTTTATTTTAAGCCCTTCGTTCATACAACCTCCAAGTTTAGTTATTTAAAAAGTGAGTCTTGGCCGGGCTTGGTGGTTCAGCCTGTAATCCCAGCACTTTGGGAGGCCGAGGCGAGTGGATTGTCTGAGGCCCCAGGTTCAAGACCATCCCTGGCAAATTGGCGAGGCCTCATCTCTACGATCAAATAAAAGTAGCCAGGCGTGGTAGCGCGTGTCTGTAGTTCCGGGTACTCGGAAGGATTGCTGGAGCTCAGAAGGTCGACACTGGCGTGACCGTGAGCGTATGTGCCACTGCACTCCAGCATGGGCAAAGGAGTGAGACTTCAACTCATAAAAAAAAAAAAAAGCAAGTCTTAAAATGATACTCAGCATCATTAATCATTAGGGAAATGCAGTTTAAAACTATAACAAGATGCCACCTCATACCTGCTAGGCTAGTCATATATAATTTAAAAAATAACTAAACAGAAAACAAAAAGTGTTGCCAAGGATGTGGAGAAATTGGAACCCTCACACCTGTATGCTGCTGTGGGAAACAACTTGGTGGTTTCCTAAAAAGAGCTACCCTGTGACTCAGCATTCCACTCCTAGATACTATAAAAAATCCTGAAAACAGACACTCAACAAACACTTGTACATAAAAGAAACTGAAAACAGACACCCGAACACGGTGTACGGCAGCACTACTCACATCAGTCAAAAGGTGGAAACAGCCTACATGTTCATCAAGGAATGACTGGATTAACACAACATGATATATCCATACAATAGAATATTATTTAGCCACTCAAAATAACGATTGATGCTGCAGCTTGGATGAACCTCAAAAGCATTATGCTAAGCGTAAGAAGCTAGACACAAAAAGTCACATACAGCATGGTTCCATTTATATGAGATATCCAGAATAGGCAAATCCATAGAGACAGAAAGCAGATTAATGGTTGTCAGAAGTTGGAGGAGGGCAGGAGAGCGACTGCTTAAAGGGAACAGGCTTTCTCTGGAGGTGTTAAAAATGTTTTGGAACTTGATATCAATGGTGGTAGTAAAACATGGTGAATATACTGCACGCCACTGCATTGTACACTTTAAGATGGTTAATTTTCTGCTATATTGATTTCATCTCATTTTTTAAAAGACAAAAAAAAAAAGAAAAAAAGAAAGTGGACAAGGGAGGATTAAAAGAAGGTTAGAGTGATGCAATGTGAGGCGGACTTGACCTGCTTTAGCTGGGAGGGAGGGACCATGAGCTAAAGAATGCACCTGCCTTTAGAAACTGGAAAAGGTGGGAAAATAGATTCTCTTCTAGAGCTTCCAGAAAGGACTGCAGCCCTGCCAATGCTTTCAGTTTAACCTAGTGAGCCCTGTTTTAGACCCCTGACCTACAGAATAGTAAGATAATAAATCTGTGCTGTTTAAACTGCCAAAACAGAACACAAAAGCAAAAAACGTGTACATCTTAGCATATGACACCTCCCCCAACCAAAGCTTTTCGGAGAAACTCTATTGCCATTAGGAGACAATACAAGCTCTTCACTGTGGAATGTAAGTCACACACAGATTTGATTCCTACCATCCACTCTAGGAGCCTTGTTCGTCACTCCTTTGCCCTTGCCACACTTTTCCAGACCTTCCTTTCCAGTACCCTTGGTCTAGTTATTGTCTACTCCTGCAAGACTTAGTTCAGATCACTCCCCTTCAGGCCATGTTAAGTTTCCTTCCTCATGCTTCATAGATCTTAGAAGTGCCTCCTTTGGCTTCTGTGCCAATGATGTGCCTCCTGTAGTCAAGATATATCAAGATATTTGAAGCCTCGAGACCTTTATGGCACTTCCCCCAATTCCCACAGAGAGTAGCACTTACACAGTTTGTTGAATGAGGCCAGGCGTAGTGGTTCATGCCTGTAATTCCAGTGTTTTGGGAGGCTAAGGTGGGAGGATCACTTGAGACCAGCTTGGGCAACATAATGAGAACGGGTCTCAAAAAAAAAAAAAAAAAGAAAGAAAGGGAAAAAAAAAAAGAAAAGAAGAAGAACAAGAAAAAATAACCTGAACCTGTAGTCCTGGCTACTTGGGAGGATTCCTTGAGCCTGGGAGTTCAAGGCTGCAGTGAGCTACGATCAATGCCACTGCAATGTGGGCTACAGAGTAAGACTCTGTCTCTTAAAAAAGAAAAAAAAAAGTTTATTGAATGGATAAGTGAACAAAATTTAGTCCAGAGAGGTGAAGTAGCATACAAGGGTTATTAGCAAAATGGGAGTCAGTCTTTTCCCATGGCTGGGGCTCTTATAAGCTGCCTAGTAATATTCTGGAAGGAAAACTTGCCCTGTAGGTATATCAGATAGTTCTACTCAAGACCTAGTGTTTGTGGACCAGAATAATTTAAGAAAAATATGACTTTTTCTCCCTGTATTTTTCCTTTCCTAGTTCCACAAGAGTAATCAAGCCTGTTGGTGGTTCTTTTGGCTTAGGGGAAGTTTTGTTATTGGACCAAAAGCAGAAGTTGTCAGTAAGAATTTCCCTTACTGACTTTTGTTTTTCTAAAATCTCAGCTTTGACAAGTTCATGGTAAACTCCTTAAAGAACAATTAGAAGGGGAGAGGTTTTTTTTTTCTCTGTAGATCAAAATAAAAGGTCAAAGATGTATAAATATTTGCAGTAGGTGAAGTGGGAGAAGGAAAACCCATACTCAATTCCATGGTCAAGGCCCATGCAGTTGGAAAGACCTGGCGGAGGGTGAAGTGATAGTTGGCAGGGTACTCCACCCATGATGCAGACATAAAGAGATGCTTGTTCCAGAATCACTGTGGGCTTGGCTAATGAGGATGACAAGGGCACCAGGGAGAAACTGACTACTGAAATCTTTCCCCTAATTCTCATGTACTGCCTAGCCTCTTGGATTCTGGTGTTTTCTTGCATCCTGGTATGCCAAGAAGGGGCCTTGGGGAGATGGGTGCCCCACAAATTAGAAGGAAAGGGGCTAGAAATTGTATTTAGTTTAAGTGGGGGGAGAACCCATTTTAATCTGTACTTTTTGCATCTCTGAATTTGTAAGCTAAGATTCATACTCTCTTAAATATGGATAAATGGATAAAAGCATCAAGCTATGTGGGGAGGGGACTTTTAAAGATTCCCTTACCCCCAAGTATCTCTTCTGGGAGTCTGCTTCAGTGTTGGAAACGATCACATTTTAGCTTTTTAAAAATTATTATTTTAATAAAGTCACCAAGGAAGGCAACAGTGTTTGTTGAAAGGACTGCTGCTTAGGAAGCCAAGGCTTGGGTCATTTCCCAATAGCGTTGGACCAAATTGTGAAGGAGGTAGTTTGCCTTTGATGTTAGTCTTCTGGGTGGTGCTTCTGTTCTGATCCTCTGCCTATGTCCATAATAAGCTGTGCTGTCAGGCATTTTCTGTCCTTATCAAAGTCTAGGAGACAGCCCTGGACAGGTTTCAGGGAACCTGCTCTGCTTCCAGGTACCTGATTTAGGAGAGGGGGTAGAAATGAATGTGACACATCAAATCATTACCAGACATCAACGCTGTAGTACAGGGTCATTTATCAAGTTATCCAGTCACTTAAGAACACAGTGTTTGCAATGGAAGGAATATTTGTGCTTCCCAAATTCATATGTTGAAACTGTAATCCCAATGTGATGGTACCTACAGGTGAGGCCTTTGGGAGGTAGTTAGGTCATAAGGGTGGAGCTCTGTAACAAGGTGACCCCAAATCTGAGCGGACTTGCACATACTGTTTACCTTTTTCAAAGAAGTCACCTGGAGATCTAGCAGGGAAAGACATCGGTTTAGTAAAACTTATGGAAGGCACCGATGGCAGCCAGTCAGTGAAGCACCTGTCCCTCAGGGCAGTACAGCAAGCAGTTTTATAAGCAAGCAGGTTAATTAGTCAAATTTTGATCTGGTGTTTACAATTACATCTATTAAGTGTGCTTTCAGTTTTGCTTGGGCACTTGCATCCCAAGACTCATTACTGGGAGTGTACGTACCCTTCAGGGACCAGCCTTGACCATAGGCCACTCCCTAAGGAAAGGGGGAAACAGTCCATATCTGGGCAATACCCCACAAGCACACTTGAATTTTATTAATGTCCTTAGAAAGATGGACCAGAAAGCTAGCTAGTTCTCTTTCTGCCCAGCCACACTGACGTCCTGATCTCAGACTTCTAGCCTCCAGAACTATCAGAATATAAACGCTTGTTTTTTAAGTCACCCATTCTATGGTAATTCACTATAGCAGTCTGGATGGGCGAAGATAGTATTCCAAGGGAACAGCCATCAGAAAGGAAAGATTTTGATGAAATGGGAGGAGGAGGAAGTTGTCAGGAAGGGTGAGGACTGGGGGTTGAGGGACCATGTGAGGAAATGTGTGGCTGTCCAGTAGACTGTTCAGAACCAATACGGTAGAAGAACCAGAGCCCTTGAGTTAAACAGAGGCAGTGCCTGAGTCAGCTTGTGCTGCCATAACACAGCACCATGGACTGGGTGGCTTAAGACACAGAAATTTATTTTCTCACAGTTCTGGAGGCTAGAAGTTTGAGCTCAGGGTGGCAGCATGGTTTTCTCCTGATGGGTGCCCCCTTCCTGACTTGTAGGCAGCCTTCTCGCCGAAATCTCACATGGCCTTTCCTTGGTGCACATAAAGAGATGGAAGAGAAAGAGAAGGGGGCGGAGAGAGCTCCCTCCCTTCCTCTTCTTATAAAGTAACCAGTCCCATCAGATTAGGGCCTCACCCCTATGACCTCATTTAACCATAATTATCTCCTAAAAACACAGTCACGTCGGGACTTAGGGCTTCAATATATGAACTTTTGGGGTGAGGTGGAAGTGGGACACAATTCAGTACATAACAGGCAGAGAGAGAAAGAAAGTGGGAAAACAGATAACTTATCTCCCAATTTCACCTCCTGCGACAACCGCTTCTCCATAAGACTGTCCTCTCGAAAGAACAACAAATTCACTTGATTTTTCTAATAGAATTAGGAGCGTGTAGAGTATACAGCACTTTTGTTTCACATGAAAGACGTGTTTTGAAATAACCAAGAGCGAGCGAGAAGGGAGGAAATATTTCAGCAATCCAAATGCAGTTCTAGGGTACTGTAGCTCACAAATGTGGGATTACTTCCCAAGTGCTGAAAATTCAAGGGTACCATTGTGTAGATTACACATAATAAGGCTCACCAGCTTTGACAGGTGTGACCTGCTTTCGGCCCAACTGACGATAAAATCTAATGCTTGTCAAATAGAATGGTTTTGTTCGTCCTCCTTTTACAGTTCAGTGTCCATGTCATCAGAAATAATTTGCATGTAGGTCACAGATTCGTATCTGTTGCTGAAGTCAGATTACTGGCAAAGAGGATTGTGGGCAAGGAGTTTTGCATGGTGCCATTGTGCAAGAGTGTTGCTATCAGAGTCTGAAAATCAGCCATCACCTGAGAGTTGACAAGTGGAGGGGCTGGAAGTGTGACTTCCAATTTGGAGTCAGTTTGTCACTCTCAATATCATCAAAATACAATTTGTGGACTAGCAGCTGATAATGACAAAATATTCCTCACTTAGGTAGAAGGTAGGTCTTCATTCTTTTTGAGAGGATCCCAGTCAGACTGGTTTCAGAGGAGTTTTGCCCAAAGCAACTTTTGTAGCTTATGTTAATTGAAGTTTAATGAGACATCAAAAATAAAACAATATTCCTAATGAAAATTTTGTAAAAAGAATAGGGAAAGGTTTCATGCACTTCTTTGTAACGGAGGCCATGGGCTCATGCCATCCCCAAATAAATATTTCAAGAATAAAGTGAAATAGTACCCTGAGAGCCTAATTACTCTCCTTTGATGTAATGATCATATAATCTCTTATCTCCTCTCTACCAGGTGGGTTTTATTTGAGTGGATGGAGAGATAGCTCATTTCTGCTTGGGCAGAGGTCCACAGACCAGATGGCAGGTAATACCTGAATTCAGGTATCAATTCCACCATTCTTTTTTTCCTCTTTTTAATGACATCACAGTAACCAGAGGATTATAATAAATATAACTTCATAAACTTGACCACATAAATATATATAAACATATATTCTTGCTCCCCCCCCCAAATAAGAAAAACTAAAAGACAAATGGCCACCCGGACAAAATAATTCCAACTTAGGAAAAAAGCTAATTTCTCAAATGCAGCTGATGTCATCATTCACGGTAGTAACATTCTATCACGTTGCTGAGAATTTTGAATTAGTGAATATTGAACTACTGCATCTAGGAAAAATACACAATTCGCTTCTTGTGAGAGTCTTTGGTCAGAACATTTTCCTCCACCAGTCAATACACAACTTCATTTTATGTTGACAACTTATCTAATATAGATTGTTGAATCATCAACATTGAACTCATGGGCAACTGCACTGTAACCTGTGCTAGAGGAAATTTCTCTAACACACAGATTTTCTCCATAAGGCACATCACAGTGGTTTTGTACTCAGAGACACTAAACAACACTTCAGTACCACACTTAGGGGCCATACTAATCAGCGAAGTCACCAATAAAAAGCACAAAAATGTGGGAAACGTGGCAGCAAATAGACCATGAAAAAGACATTTGTTTATGAGAGCTGGAACAGGAAGGTAGAGCATCGTCTTGTTTGACTTTGGCTGGGAGTGTGTTCACCAGCTGCTCTGTGTGTGCACTTTTGAGGGACCATGAGAGCCCTGTGAGTATCGACTTGAGGATTACAAATCCTTTCGTGAGTAGCTGAGTTTGTAAAAATGAACAATGAGAATTGATGGCATATAGAAGGGTTTATAAAAAGTGATAAGAAAAAGACCACCTGCCTGATAGAAAAACGGGCAAAGGCAATGAACTGACAGATCACAAAACAGCAAAGACAAATGACTCCTAAATATATGAAAAGATTCTCAACCTCCCTCATAACGAGAAAAAGGCAAATTGAGTTAAAATTATATTGAGATGCCATTTTTCAACCTATCAGCTTGGCAAAGATAAAGAATGTTAATCAGGCCGGGCTTGGTGCCTCAGCCTGTAATCCTGCACTTTGGGAGGCCGAGGTGAGTGGATTGCCTGAGCCCACGGGTTCGAGACCTGCCTGGGCAACTTGGCGAGACCTCATCCTTACAATAAATTTAAAAAAATCAGCCGGGCGTGGTAGTGCGCGCCTGTAATTCCGGCTACTCGGAAGGCTGAGGCGGAAGGATTGCAGGATCCCAGCAGGTTGAGGCTGCGGTGGCTGGGAGGGACCACTGCACTCCAGTATGGGTGACAGAGTGAGATGCCAACTCAAAAAAAAAAGAATGTTAATCAAATACCCTGTTGGAGAGGTGATGGGGAAATAGGCACTCTCATGCTTTGCCTTTGGGAGTGTAAAATGATACAATATCAAATACCTTACCCTCTTTCCTCCAGCCATTGCACTCCCCATAACATATTCTCTCTCTATATTTGTATCCATGCAAAATGACATAGGTATAATGTTGCTCACTGCAGCATTGTTTATAAAGGCAAAATTCTTAGTAATAGTCTAAATGGTTATCAATAACTCTGATTTAAGACCATGGAATATTATACAGCCTTATGGAAGATTGGAACATCTCACTGAGATATGTTGAATTTAAAAAAGAATGTGCTCTTTTCCATGGAGGGTGTTGAAGAGAAGAAAAAGAAGGTTCCTGATGTGCCAGAAACCCTTAAGAAAAAAATGAAGGAATTTTGGAGAGCTGAAGATAAAGCACCTGAGAAAGAAATTTGCCCCAAAAATGCTTCAAAAGGCAACGAGGAAGCTTATCTATGAAAATGCTAAGCACTGTCACAAGGAATATAGGCAGATGTACAGAACTGAGATTCAAATGGCTAGGATGGCAAGAAAAGCTGGCAACTTCTATGTACCTGCAGAACCCAAATTGGTGTTTGTCATCAGGATCAGAGGTATCAGTGGTGTGAGCCCAAAGGTCCGGAAGATGTTGCAGCTTCTTCGCCCTTGTCAGATCTTCAATGGAAACTTTGTTAAGCTCAACAAGGCTTCAATTAACATGCTGAGGATTGTAGAACCGTACATTGCATGGGGATGCCCAAATCTGAAGTCAGTAAATGAACTAAAATCTGAAGTCAGTAAATGAACTAATCTACAAGCGTGGTTATGGGAAAATTAATAAAAAAATAATAGTTTGCTCGATATCTTGGTAAATATGGTGTCATATGCATGGAGGATCTGATTCACAAGATCTATACTGTTGGAAAATACTTCAAAGGGGCAAATCACTTCCTCTGGCCTTTTAAATTATCCTCTCCACGAGGTGGAATGAAGAAAAAGACTACTCATTTTCTAGAAGGTGGAGATGTTGGCAATAGGGAAGTCCAAATCAACAAGCTTATTAGAAGGATGAACTAAGGTGTCTGCCATGATTATTTTTGTTAACTGGTGAGATAATAAACAAAGCCTGCTTTCAAACAGCAAAAAGAAAAAGGAATGTAGTATGTTGCCACTGTGGGGATGTGTGGGTGTGTATGCGTGTGTCTATATGTGTGTTTACAGTTTAAATGGCATATACAGTTTAAATATTCTTCTGATGTCCAGTTCATTTTATTTTAGTTAAGGTCATATGCAATAGTCCATGAGCACATCTGGGTACTTGAGGATGATACCAAAGCTTTCTTTTCTTTATCTCCTTCTCCTCTAAATTTAAAGTTTTTAACTTTTATGAATATACATTTCTAGACAGGAAGTAGGAGAGTGTTTGAGTATGCATTATCTTGCCTTAGCCTACCAATCTATATATTATTCACATTCATCTATATCTTATTTGTATTGAATTCTTTCTTCCTGTGAGTGGACACCACACATTATTGCCCCTGGGTCTATAATTATAAAAATCTAGGTCTTGCATCCTCCCCATTTCGGAAGTATTTTCAGAAGCCTTTGCTTTTTCTTCTGCAACTATTCAGAATCTCAAGACCCCTATTCCTGTTTCAACCCTTCACTTCAAATTTCCATGCATCTTAACTTATTGAGAAAATGGAGGCCATAAGATATAAAGTGTCTTGACTTGCTCCTATCTCTAAAAGATTTGTCTAGATACCCGCTCAGCCTTACTTTCTCCTGCTATAGATGAAGAGTGAAGTCCCTCTAATCCAAGTTCAATGTGTTGGAGTGCACCTCTGTCCTCTTGTGGGTCGAATCTCTCCCTCTCTGCTAATCTAGTCTCCTCTGCATATAAAGATTCTTACATTAAAAAAAAAAATTCTCCCTTTAGCCTTTTGCCACTCTGGGTTTACTGCCATACTTTACTTGTTCTCCTTTTCTCAACCAAGTTGCCCGAAAGTACTTCTCTATCTCCCACCTACCCCTCCTCTTGCTCCTCTTCACTGTGGGATTTGCAGTTAGCTGGTGTCCACATTCCCACTTCTTGGAAACTGCTTTGACAAAGCTGATAATTGTCTTCTCAGATGTGGCAACCAGTGGAGAAATTTCATTCCTTATCCCAAGAGACCTCTTCTTGGAGTCACACCATCAGCCAGCCAGTTCTTTTCTCTTCAAACCCTCTGCTCTGGTGGCTTGAGTGACTTGTTTCATCCTACCTCTTGACTGCTCCTTGACTGTAGCCATTCCTCCTTTTACCATTAAACACTCGTGTTCTGGGGAACACGTCAACTGCCCGCAGCTCTTCTCAGCCTGCTGTTGTTTCCTGAACAATCTCATCCACCAGTTTTGTTTACTTTCTGCATGTGAATGATCCCAAAGCTTCCATCTCTAAGAATGATCCCTCCACCCTATGCACATACGTGACATCTCCACTTGGGTGCAACATGGGAGCATGTCTGAACTGAATGACATGCATCTACTATCCTCATTCCCATTCCACTTGTTTTCTTCTTGCCTTTGAATTTCCGCATGTGTTCTCCCTCACGTCCACTCCAGCCACATGGGGTCCATCATGAAGTCTTTCAGGGAATGTTTTGATTTTGCATCAGTTCCGGTCCTGGCGTGACCAGATGGCATGAACAAGTGATGTGACTAAGGACTGCGAAACCCACTGTGTAAGGGCATTAGCTACAAACTGTGGGCAGCATTTAGGAAAACCAAGAAGGTATGGTCTCCTGCCTGGGGTCTAGAACAGCAGAGGGTGCCACCACCCTCATCCTGAAAGAGCGAGGAGAGGGGGCAGTGATTGGAACCTGAAGGGAGTGGTTGTGTAGAGAAGACTGGCATCTGGCTGAGAGGGAAGAGGGGATAAACATCTTAGACTCACTTTCCTCCTGTCCTTCTTCCATGGGTCCTCCCACTGGCTGACCTCAACTGGAAGCAAGCAGACAAGGAGCTGATGGAGTCCGTCCATATGGCTCAGCCTCCTGCCTGGGTCAGAGGGCAGGGTGGAGACACATGGGGGTTGAGGGGGGCATGGAGGGCCAAGTGGAAAATATCTAGGACAGACTCCTGCAGGAACTCAGAACATAGCTGTTACTATGCTAGGATTTTGCTGACCTTGGTGCAATTTCATCCATATTTCCTCTCTCAGTCTGTAACATTCTTTCTATATTTTTCCCGTTGGGCTTTGGCTTTCTCCCACTTTTCTCTTAAGCTGGCTTTCTGTTTCTGGCTAAGCCCCTTTGTCCCAAGAGTTTTGGCATCCTGCAAGACTGTACTAGGGCATGGGGTGGGATTCCTGTTCTCTAGGACACAGTGACACTCAATAATAGTTGGAACTTTTTATTTCCCTCGGCAAAGACTGCTTTCTGGGCAAATTTCCACCAGGAGAATCGTCTTCCCATAAAATTCTGAAGTATCTCACCAAATTCTAGGTGATGAGACATGAGTAGACAGTTAGAAGGGAGTTAGGTGAGTTAGGTGGAGATTGTGTCTAGAAGTATTGATTTCCTAGTAATTTCAGATGTTACCGAAAGTCTTTTTTTTTTTTTCTTTACAAACTTTCCAAGGTTTGCAGACAAGAAAACCTAATCTACCTTGTTTTGAGAAATTCCACACACAAGATCCCTTCTGTTGATCATGTTTCTTGGTTTCTTCACTTTAAGGCACTCTATTTTGCTCTAATGAGAAGGTAAAAGTAGCAAACAAGACTTAATCTTTCAATTCTTTGCAATTTGGCATTTGTGGATTTCAAAAGGCTGGTAAATAGCTAAAAAAAATTTTTTGTGTGTGAAAGGAAAATCTTTGTCATGGACGCCTGTCTTCTTTGGGAAATGTTAGCTCCTACAGTCCATAAGGTTTTTGTCAGGTGATCTTTCACAAGTTCCACTGTCCTTGGCTACAGAAATGGATATTTTGCGTATGTGGGGCCAAAAAGGAAGTCTCATTCCGCTAGGAACAGGTCAAAGAGCAGGAGTGAGCATGTAACCCCTAAAAAATCAATAAAAACCCTTGCTTAAGCCGGGCTCGGTGGCTCAGCCTGTAATCCCGCGCCTTTGGGAGGCTGAGGTGAGTGGATTGCCTGAGCCCGCGGGTTCGAGACCCGCCTGGGCAAGCGAGACCTCATCTCTACAATAAATCAAAAAATCAGCCGGG